>JAPYKT020000012.1:8920000-9201696 GCA_028749325.2 Caryopteris x clandonensis
AAAGAAATAAACAAAAAACAAATCATGAAACAACAATTTCCAAGAAAAAAAATCAAAACTTAATATATGTGATATATATATATATATATATATAATTAAGGATTACAAAAAATTGATGTATTAAAACATAAAACATTATTTTACTAAAGTGTGCTTTTTAACTAGAAAGAATAATTATATTACACATATTTATGGAAGGATATTTACTTTATTTTAATAAATAATAATTTGCTTCAAATTAGTGAAAATATGGGATATGAGGGATTTGTTTCAACTTTTATTCTTAGATATGTTTATATATATATGTATTTTTTTTTATAAAAGTATATAATGGATCTTTTTTATTTATTGTATATAAAATATATAAATATTTTTTATTTAATTATTTTTATTTTTTGTTGATTTATAATTGTTTTAATTCTATAAATAAAATATATAATTATAATAAGTATTCTTTATAAAATTGTTTTTTTAAATTATATTATGTAAATAATTCATTTGTAATAATTTGATAAATTTAATTTTAATATAACATATGGTAAAAATATTATAAATAAGCATAATGTTTTACTTCTTTTTCAATTTTATTTATAATTTCCAATATAATAAAATTATATATATAAACATTACTTATATATATTGTATATTTAAATATATTTGTGTAATGGATGCATGCATCTTAATATACATATATATACATAAACTAAAAATAAAAAATATCAATGCGTATGATATTTTTAATTATCAGTTTGATCAAGATTAAAACACCCCAACGTAAATTTGTTATTTCTTTTAAAATATTTTGATAAGTAAGCTCAATATAGGAGTTAAAAAATGGTCGTGATAATCGCCACGTAACCGTTGTTAGCATTGGCTTACACGGACTTGCACAAGCTTTGTGGCAACAACTCAAATAGTCCGGTGTCATTGGGCAAGGCCAAAATCTCCAATTGGATTAAATTCAAGAAACACAAGCGATCGGTTAATTATGAACTTGAGTTTCAGAATCTGAGATAAGGACAAGGATCGGTGGATGATTACATAACCAAATTTACCATTTGCAAACTCAAGTCGAACTTACTGCATCATCTACACAGTTCCTCCTCATACTTCCTATAATCTTCCAAAGACCGAATCAATTGACAAGGAGTTCATGGAAGGTGATGAGGGACATGTCCTCGTCACACGGACAATTGGCAAAGCTCCTCTACTTTTAGTCCACTTGTACAATTGCTGGTAAAATGTGTCGGTTTATAATTGATTCAGGGAGTTATGAAAACATACTATCTGAGGATGTGGTCTCAAAATTGGGTAGATACATTACAAAATGGTTTGGTTGAGTAAAAATGATATAAAATAAAGACAGAAGTGAATAGTTGTTAAATAAACAATAGCACAAAAAGTGGTGGGAGATGTATGTTGAAGACACATTGTCTTTGTATGTGTGGCAAGATTGTCTTATAGACTATGAATTTAACACTTACCTCCGACTCATCAGGCATTTTTTCTAGCAATATACCACAGTTTCTGACACACAGATCTTCCCTCATGAATCACTAAAATATCCAAAACTACGTTCATTTCAATACGAATCAAGAAGCACATTATTCAAAGTCAAAAGACTAAAATTAAGTGGAGTGTGTGTGTGTGTTTCAGTCAGATTCTAATCCTGATAATCATGGTGAGTACAAAAAGCGAGAAAATATCATCCAGGAAATGAAAACCTACTGATACAAGACCTTGTAACTACGCAATGGCACTTTTCTGCAGGCAGCCCATAGAAGATCAAAGTATAATGGAAGCTGTGCCATGGCGAAAAATGCCACTGGCAGCGTAGCAAATGCATAAATCGGCAGCGCAGCAAGCCTCAACTTCTTCCTCAGGATAAAAGTATGGCCTGCGCAGAATGACGCCAACATGGTAGCTATGGAGCAAAACAAACAAGTGAGCCCCATCAGGAGCTTCCTCGGCAGGTTCCTCTTGAAATCACGTTCTTCATGGCGAGAGGTTATGATCGCCAGGAAGAACACGAGGGATGTGATGGAGAGGCAGAGGGCCGCGAGTGAAGCAATGGAGAAAACATCAAACGCTATGTGATCTTTGAGAATCGGGTAACCACTGTCTTGGTTTAGGCCACCGGGGACAGTTGTTGATGTCGCGAATGCAACGGTGGCTATGAGGGCGGCGACAACTGAGCAGGATTCCGAGGTTTTTATCAGCCATCCGTTGCCTGTCTTCATTAGTTTCTTGTGCGTTTTCGTTAGGAGCATTCTTGGTGTCTCGCCCTTTAGGTTGTGCTGAGTTGAGCTCACTGGGGAAACTGACCTCTTTACGTACTGCATTGTAAACAACATCCTCCTGTTTAGTTCCTTTAATGTTTAATCAATAATTTTTTATCCATAAAAATTGGAAAAGTTTGTATATTTTAAGCATTAGTGTTAAGGAAATTACAAAACAATGACACTAATTATTCGTGTTTGACCTAAATGTTCATACAAATTTTGGTCACGTAGTTTCTGACAATAATTTTAATTTCCAAATCCTAATTCAAGTCAAATTTAAATAAAATTGCAATTATCTAGACTTTTGGTCAAATGACGCACTTTAAAATATTTTGAAGGCACCTCATAAAATCATTTTTGATACTTTTGTCATTATTGATCATTTAATCTATACATATTGCTAAAACTTTGAAACATGCGTGCCCCATTGAATTAAGGTAGAATGTAATACATATATTAAGTAGAAATGCAATACCTTGTACCATTTGATCTCCCATTGCATTTGCAGAGCAGCACCTGGGATGCGCCAGGGCTGCGTTTCTCCAAACTTTGCTGCCAGATGAAGGATGTTGTTTCCCCGGGAGTCCAATTGATGGAACATGTATTCTGGCAGATTTATCCTCATCAGATAATCAAACACCATCGTCTGCCTGTATTCCGCCGCCACCATCACCACATTCTTCCCCTTCCAGTCTACGTCCTGAATCGCTACAGGCCACGTCCTAATTATTTTCTTCACCATTTCCAAGATTCCCATTTTTGCAGCTACTAGTAGTGGGCTCTTTCCATCTGCATCAAACACAAACATCTATATTCTGTTTTGATCGGAATTCCAACATTCTTTTTTGTTTAATTTTCTTTTTTTCGATCGAGGAATTTGAAATGCAATGATTTTAAATTAATGAATTTTAAACCAATGACAATCCAAACAACCTTCGATCCAAATACAACCTGTATAAGCATTTGTGCTGTGAGGGTTTGTCGTGGAAGTTGCACCACTGTCAGTTTTTGTAATATGGTGGGTATCATCAAGTGGTGGCTTATCTGGAACATCGATTTCTCCTGATAGCTTTGGCTGCAGATTTTTGTCGGGTCTCTGTCCATTGTTATCGTATTTGTAGCTCGACCCATGCTCGATCATCATATTCATAATCTCCAATGCATGAGTATGTCGTTCTTTCTTAACTTCAATCTTTTTTATCCTCCCACACCCTGCACATAATATAAAAGTTGTGTGTATATTTATTAAAATGTCTGTCTGTGCGCGACAACACTGTTCATTGCAGATGTCAACGTTGACATCCTCAATGAACATTATTATCACATATGCACACTGTAAGATGTGCACCGGTTGAAGATTCATTGCAGATTTAAATATTGACATCCTCAATAAACAATATTTTCACAGATGCACATTGTAAGACGCAAGATATTGTTTGTTGCAGATTATAATATTAACATTCACAATGTTGTGCACAGGTTCTCACTAAGCAGAACTCATATAATGCAGTCAGCTATTGGGGATTGCCATATCATCACTCACTATCTTCCTTTAAACAGAAGGAAAATAGTAGATATATGTTGTACAATACTACCTTCGATTTGGTATGATTGTGTTCGGATAGTAGGATTTGAGATGAATTTAAAATTCAAAATATTCATTTTGATTTATATGAATTTGAAATTCATGACTTTTATTTTAAACTATTCTTTAATGAAATTAAAATCCATTCTAATTGATTTCAAATTTTTTAATATCAAACTCCAACAACTAAAACGCACAAATCATACATGAATTAATTAGCTAGTCTTGTGAAACTCGAAAAAAATTAGTTTCATATAAAAGTGATGGAATTCAAATTTGTGACAATCCAAACAATTACCAATGCATTTGGTAATATGGATTTTTAATGGATGTTGATATTCTCCAACCAACACAATCGAAGATTCTTTTTCAATAGAAGGGAATTTAAAATATGACAAAACCAGCTCAAAATTATACTTACAAACTCCAAGGATAGTTAGGATGATCTTCATTGCAAATTTGAAGATATGTATACAAGTAGCGTAATTAGCAGGGAAGAAACCACCATTGTTTCTACTTTCTCTTTCATCCATGCCTGAAATTCAAAATCAAGAAACTGATTATCCATAGATTCCTCGGGTTAAAAAAAAAAGTTATTTTGATACACTCATGCAATTTCTTTGGTCCTCAAAAGAGAAAAAAAAAAAAAAAAGTTCTACCTCCATCGCAAAAAAATAATAATTTGGAAATGATCACACTATTTTCCTAGTGAATGCTAGAAAAATAATTTACGAACTACATGATCGAAAAATCATTTCAAAATTTTCCATTATGATTGCAATGTAAAAGATTTAAATGTCATTTTGTCATAGTTGCTCCGTCCCAAAAAAATATTTTTATTTTGGGACGAAGGAAGTAATTAGTAAGCCTGTTATTAAAATTCTAGATGAAGTAATGACCATTCTCCACAGACGTATCTGTAGAACTTGAGAGGGTCCAAAATAAGAGAATTTTGGAAGGATTTTAGAAGAAGAATTAATCCATACTCGAAGGCTTCTTCTCTCTATGATGTTGATTTTCTTCATCAGTTGAATCGCAAGATTTGGTATGGCAGCTTCCAAAGCCTCCTTGGTAGAAAGAGTAAAAACTCCGTTAGAGAGAGAGAGAGAGAGAGATAGAGAGAGAGAGAGAGAGAGAGAGAGAGAGAGAGGGAGAGATTATTGATGTTTACCTGTAATAATTAAGATAGGAGTCCAAATAAGAAAGAATATGTCCGCACACGTCCTGTAGTTTCCTGGGAAATATTTTTGTTTGGAGGAATCGCAATCGTGGCTGCCCCTTGAAACATATTTTTGCTGTTTCAGCTCTTCCACAAACACACCTTATTCACAGATTACAAATTATTTTAGCTAATCATCTATCTATTTCAATGACTTTGCTGCTGAGATACTTAATTACTCTGAGCAAGCCTTCTTGAAATTTGAAAAAACAGAAATCGGTAAAAGGGAGAGTTACAGTGGTAAGTGACGTAGTCATAGAGATGTAGATGGCCACTACTTCTGAATAAAGTAGGCATTTTGGCTAAAATATGGAGTGGGGTTTCTCCATCAATGTTCACAGAATTGATCAACCATGGATAATACTTCATTATCTGGTAACCTAATTCTGCACCATAAATATAAACACATTAATTATATATTATATGAAACTTGCATTCATATCTAAAATTGGAGGACAAATTTTACATTGAATCTTAATTTTTTGCAAGGAATTCCGTTGGAAATGCAAATGTCACGTCACAGATCATGTTAAAAGTTTCGATACATATATTTATGGTTTCGATACAAAAATTGGGAGTTGCTGATACCAATTATGTCGACACCTAGCGAGTATTGCATTTTTAAGCAGCTTGGCCTTTTATTACATTGATATGTTATTGTTTTAAATGCCATCTCATGCACATGGAGTATGGTGAATATTGTGAAATATAAGATGAAACACAAAATTGAATGGACGTCCGAAGCAAGAAAATATCAATTAAAGAAAATATGTCTATGAATGGATGGTCATTACTAAGGTATTCTCCAGAAATAGCTGTGTGCAAAATTGTATCTCCATCTTTGGTTCGACGTAGAGGCTCGTCGTTGGGCTCGCCTCCTCGATCTCTGCAGCCGCTGTAGACCTCGTGGAGGCAGAGAAAAGCCTGTAGGTTTCCACAACGAGCTGCAACAAACAATGGAGTCTCACCATTCACATTGCGAACGAAGATGATTTCTGGTCGTCTAGAAGCTACGCGTTGGCAGATAGGTGCAGAGCCAACGGCTGCTGCAAGATGGAGAGGGGTGTCCCCCCTCACATTTTGCATTGATAATATGTCCGGTAGGGTGCCCTTTTTCTCCATCACGTCGATCATCTGCTCGATGTAAACTGCATTTTCGCAGGTTTTCGAATGGTAGCTGGAGATAGATACGTGGAGAGCCGTATCTTCGGATTTAGAAAGCATTGTTTTATGAGCAGTGAGATTTGTCTTGTAGATCTCTACAACTTGTTTCCATCTTTTGGAGACAGTGAGTTTGAACATGTATTCAATTTCGTGTTCTGTAATCTCTTCTATCATTTTTGTTGCAAGAGAGAGAGAGAGAATGTAAGGGATGTATAGTGTATGGGCATTTATATTTGTCCTGAGTCATATAGCATGTAGTGTATCAAGTTATTCTATGTTGTTCTACTGAAGCAATTGATTCCCTATTGCAAGGACTGGATTCTTTACCTAAAAAATTAAGTAAGAGCATAACTAAAGTGTTGTTCTCTTACCCAAATTGAGAAATAACTTATAAGAATGGACATTCCAATTACGGACTGGCATAGCGGAAAGCTGGAGAATCAATGTTTGAGTGACACATCAACGTGTGAGTTTTGTTCAACTTTGTTGCTGTAATATTTGAGGAGGAAAACAGAAAACCCCAATCAAACAAAAATTACCTTCAGGAGAAAACTAGAACAACACTTGGAAGTATCAGAATAATAATTACAATAAACCCTGTAATTACAATGATAAACGCTGGACATTTATCATTGGACCAAATAAGTTTTTGCACTATTTCTTAATTATTTTATAATAAGCAAAAACTTTTATGCATCGATTGTACAGATTTAGGATCAATAACCGGGTTGCGGGTCACTTTTTATAAAATTCAAATAAAAAAGTTCCAAAATTAAACCAAGTTGCTATATTGTCCTATGGGTTTAGGTTCACTTCTTCAGTACACATGATCCAAGTTTGAAACCCAACTGAATTGCACTCAGCTGCATCAGCTGAACTTCTTTTATCACTGGAACAAACAATTTTTTTAATTTAATTTAAAAATTATATTATATTGTGACATACAATTTGAGTTGACTTCAAAATAAAATATTATTACTTCTTAATAGAGAAGTTCGTGGAATTAATTTTGATATATCTCCATAAAAAAATGTATTAACATATTTATTGTATTAATAGAAAAAATAATTTAAAATATGAATCAAATCCTAACTAATTATTTTCTAAATTATTTTACTTTTTTCTTTGTATGAAAAAAATACATATTTATAAATGTGTATTTTTATTTATTTATTTTATAAGTATAAGAAAATATTTACTCATATAAAATAGGTTCCTTCAAAATTTCAAACTTCACACTATATCAAAAAATATTTTTTAACTAAAATGAAATAGCTTTACGTTTTAGATATATAAGGAATATATTCACATTTAAGAATTAATACATTTAAGATTGAACAAGAATATTAGAATTTTTCTTAAAAATATCTATGTTAGCAAGAATAGACAAATTGTTGAGGAAGAATAGTGATAGGTTGTCAATCCACCAAATATAATTAACCTACTTTCAAAATACAAGTATAGTGGTGAGCAGGGTCGAATCCACAGGGAACGGGAATTAAATTCTCTTGAATAAAATGAAACAAAAACGGGGGTTTGAGAGATTTTCACCTAATTAACTAAATACTAAATTAACCAATCTAACAATCACAAGCTTACACGGTATTAATGCACACAAAATAATTTGGCAAGAAAAACTATCAAATTAGAGACAATACTAAGAAGAGAAAAATTTGATTCAAGGGTTCGATATTCAATTATACTACTGATCATAGACTAACAAATAAATTCTTGCAAATTCAAGCAATTAACCTTGGAATTATTAGGATAGCCTAATAAATCCTTTGTTTTCCTAATTAATTAACCAAACCTAGCGTTCGGTCAATTCTTATTATTAATCAACTGGGCACGATAGCGTTCCATGTTAATTAATAATAGCATTAATCTTAGTGAAAATAGGTTAATACTAATATCGATAATTAGGATAGCCATAAATATCAATATTAGCCCTATAAGTTCAATTAGATTAAATAAATTATAATAGCATAATTTACCCACTCTAATGCTACAAGACTTCACTCATTTACACTACTAGGAGTATAAATTTATAAATAGCTATAGGAGAATAAATAATCATTTGATTTGTCAATTCAAATTAATATAAATCTCCATTAGAAATCATTTGAACATATTAGTACTTGAATATAAAACAAGATAATCAATACATATCACAAAGTCTCACAATAATATAACCAAAATACGAAACCCTTAAATCAAACCGTAAAATTAGCCACTCATATTATAATAAATCCTAAACATAACCAATATCATTTAATATAAGAAATAAAATAAAGGAGAAGAAAAAAGATAAATAAGATAAAAACTTACTACACAAAAAAGAAGAAGAAAATGTATTCTTTCCTCCCAAAAATTGTCTCTTCTACCAATATTGCTCAAAAAAAGAAAAGGAAGAAAAAAAGTGTATTCTCTCTCCTCTCCCCACACAAGTTTTCGGCTGATGCTCCCCAAGAATTGGGAAGACTTTTTGTTACCCTACTTTTTCACTTCTTGGACTCAAAAATGTGGGCTTTGGTTTTTTGAGCTTATTTTTTCTTTTTTTTTTTTTTTTTTTTTTTTTTGAATTAATAATATAAGTTCACAAGATAAAATAAAAATATAAGCCCATAAAAATAAAATATGTTGAATCCTTCACTTTTGGATATCTTCACTTCAGCTCGTTTCTATCGTTAATTCTCTTTTTTCTCGATTTTTCTCCAACTGCAATTAATTATTTTCCTAAAATAAAGAACGATTAATTATATCAATTAATTGCAATTTTGGAGACAAAAATATGGAGGATATGAACACTAAATATGAATATTATAATCATATCAAATCCCCCACACCTAAATCATGTTAGTCCTCAAGCATGCATAGGAAAGTTGCACAAGGTGATAACCAAGAGAAACATTCTCCTACAATTGTCTTCCTCTCGAGGCAAAACTCTCCTACAATGTTCTCAAATTGCTATGCAATGACGAAATTAAGATGACAATTCTACAAGAGTAAGTGATCATGATTCCATATAATTTCAAGAAAAACTCATGTCTCATCAATTCCTATCAATTTCAATAAGCTCCAATGTGACAAATTCAACACCTCGCTAATGGATTCACACAATTTGTTCATTTGCGTATGAATGGAATTTTTATATTGTGACACTCAATTTCAAAGCATAACACATTATTTCCATAAGCTTGCTTATCAATCAAATCTCCACCACTTTGTCATGTATCCATGCAAAAAATCAAAGGGTCTTTCCAAGGGTTGTAATGAGGCCATGGGTAAAGGTGGGATAAAATGAAGGGAATATAAGTTAAACAAGTCAAGAAGATATATGAATTTATACACAAAGTCCAAGATGATAAATAATCCACCTCCATTTGCACTATTCAACATGAAATCTCTTTATCCCATTCTCACTTGATATTCTCCCCATCAAGCTCAATCATATATAAATAACCAAGTAGTAATATGTCTATTACTCCATTTACGACTCCCAATCACCAAAATAATATTGAACTGTGCACTATTAGGGAGTATGACGAAAAACAAACCATTTTTTTATGTTTTTTTTACTACCCTTCTTCATCGTGTTAATGATTTTTATATATATATATATATATAATTTTTTTTTTTTTGTCCCCAACCTCTTTTCATCCTCCAACTCTTTAAACACTATTGTATTTCATTCACATACTTCTTGACAAGAAGGGTTCGATCAAGATGGATAAAATGAACAAAAATGGTTATGCGTTTCATCATGTACTTGTTAAAGCAAGAAATTGGCTAAAGACACAAATGAGCAAACTAGGGGAAATTGTATAGGTATGGATTCAAAGAAAATGCCGTCAAGTGGTTAAGCCTAAATGCCCTTATCATTTTTAGTGCATGAACACATTATATGGTCTTAAAATGCATATTAAAGCAAGTTCTAGAATGAATATGATATGCTTGATCACACACAAAACAAAACATAAGGCTCAAAAGCTCGCAAAAAAGAGGTTATTGTGTGTTGAACTATGCACATTTTCATTCTAACCATTGAAAAAAATAATAAGACACATCATTTTGAGCATAGACAAAAACTAATCAATCTCATGCATCTCTTGTAGATATTATCACTCTCATTCCAACAAAGCACAACAATTTAACAACCAAAATTAGCATTGTATCATATACCTCCCCATTCATACCAAATTCCCCCACACCTAAATTCTACATTGGCCTCAATGTATACCACCAAGGCTCGTCAATCAGAAAACAAAAGAAATAAGAAGATAACAAAAATAAAAATAAAAGAAAGAGACAAAGAAAGAACTTCCCTAAAAGACGGCCGACTGTGGGGAGGACTCGAAGGTTGGATTGCAGCTGGGGCGATGAGTGCAGGGACGAACAGCAGCAGAGCGGCAGCAGCGACGGTGGCGCAGGCGCGGGCGCGAACGTGAGGGAGAAAGCAACGCGGCGCAAGGGTGCGCTCGCGCGGCGATGGACGGCACGACACGGCGCACGGTCGGAAATGGAAAGAGACAGCAGCGGAGGCATAGCACGCGGCAGTGCGTGGCCGCGAAGAAGAGAGAAGGAGCAGCAGGCGGCACAATAGCGGGAGTCGGAAGGAGAGGAACAGCAGCAGGCACGGCGCAGCAGCCGGCAGCAGGAGCGGCAGTGAAGGAAGAGAAAAGCAGGAGAAGAACAGCAGCGATGGTGCGGGACAACGCTACGGAGGCAGATGGCGGCAGTGGCGCAGCAACGGCGTAGCAGCGGGGGAGAGGGAGGAAGCGGCGCAGGCGCTGGGCACAGAGAGAGAAAGAAGGAAAAGAAAAAAAACCCTAGCTCATGATGCTCTCTTTTTTCTTCTGTTTTTGTTGTTTTTTTTTTTCGTATTTTTTATTTTTGATTTTTTTTTTTAACTTGTATAGAAGGGCTGAAATTTTTGGGAGAAAAATCAGCAAACTATGTGCTGTTAGGCGTGGGCACGCCTTAAATTGTATAAAGGGGCTGCAATTTTTTGGAGAAAAATCAGCAAATTATGTGCTGTTAGGCGTGGGCACGCCTAACACTCCACTGTCTATTGAGCCTGATCATGCCCATTTAAACCTTGTCCATGAAATTTTTAAGAAAAAACTAGTTTAATTTAAGCGTGATCACGCCTAAATCAAACTAATCTCCTGTACCATTCCTAATTTTTGGACTTCTATAATTCTCACAAGATGTGATCTCGCCTCCAAAATTGATGCCCGAACCTATTTACACAAAGAAAACAAAATTCAATGAGAATTAGAAAATGAAACCTAAGCTATCCAAATACGAAAAAAAAAAAAAATTGGGTTGCCTCCCAATAGCGCATTTTTTTAGTGTCGTTATGCTCGACCAAATATATCAATAGAACACATAGAATGATTTTTCGAGGGATATTTCATAGCATAAAAAATATTGAATTTAACAATCTCTCCGTCAAACTCGACGGAGAGTGTTCCCTCATCCACATCAATCTTTGTTCTTGCAGTCTTCATAAATGGTCTTCCCAACAAAATAGGGGCAGAGCTAGTGATGGTGTCTTCTTCCATTTTTAAGATGTAGAAATCTGCTAGAAAAATCAACTCGTTAACCTACACCAAAACATCTTCAGTGACCTCTTCTGGGTAAGCATTAGAACGGTCTGCTAACTGAATGACAACTCGAGTATCTTTCAAGGGACCCAAATTCAAAGCACAATAGATTGAGTATGGCATGACATTAATAGATGCACCTACGTCTAGCATGGCACGCTCAATCTTCATATTTCCAATAACACAAGGCATAGTAAACATATCGGGATCCTTGCATTTATTTGGAAATGACTTTTTTATCACAGCAAATACATTCTCCCCCACACTAACCTTCTCATCATTTCTCAATTTCCTTTTGTTAGTGCACAACTCCTTTAGAAATTTAGCATACTTCGGGATTTGCTTAATGACATCCAACAAAGGAATATTTATCTCCACTTTTCAAAAGGCTTCCAATACTTCTCTCTAATGATCATCCTTCTTGGATTTTACTAACCTACTAGGAAATTGAGGAACAACCACATTAGAAGTACTAGGTGAAGAGTGTGGAAAATTTACCTTTTTGTGGTCCTTGGACTTTTCCTTGATGATTTCTTCCACTTCTTTCTCTTTTTCTCCTTCATTGGTATTTTCAAGCGAAGAAGATCCCGATTGTATTTCCTTTCCACTTCTTAATGTCATTGCACTTACATTTTCTCTTGGATGTACCTCCGGTTGAGATGGAAGTCTTCCCGAATTTTGAGCTTCCAATTTACCAACAGATGTTGCCAATTGGCTAAGTTGGTTTCCAAGACTTTGAATGCTCGTTCTTTGCTCTTGAATGCTAGCTCTCGTCTCTTGTTGAAATTTTGAGTGTTTACTGCTAGAGCTTTCACGATATCTTCCAAAGACATTCCAGATTCTGAAGGTTGAGCCTGTGGTGGTGGTGGTGGTCTTGTATAGCCTTTGTGAAGAAAACTTTGTTGGCCTCCTTGATTCTTGTAGTTAAAGTTCGGGTGGTCTCTCCACCCCAGATTGTAGCTATTTGAATAAGGATCATATTTCCGTTGAGGTTGTCCCGAAAATCCTCCCATGGCATTGGCTTGTTGAACATCTTCTGGCAATAAGGGACATCTATCCGAACCATGTCCAACAACCAAGCAAATTCCACATACATGAGCTTGTGGCATTTGTCCTCCTACAAACTTTTCCATCAAAGATGTCAGCGCTTCCAACTTTTGATCAAAGGAGCTCGTGTTCACTTCATTAGCTTGATGTGGAATACTGTCTTGTCGAGTTCCAAACTGTTGTGCATTAGCAGCCATGCTCGAGATGAGACTTCTAGCAGCTTCTGGTGTCAAGCTAACCAATGCTCCTCCATTTGCAACATCAACCGTGTTTCTATCAAAGGTCAAGAGCCCTTCATAGAAGTATTGGACGAGTAATTGCTCCGGAATTTGATGTTGAGGACAACTAGCACATAATTGCTTGAATCTCTCCCAATACTGATATAAAGTCTCACCACGTTGCTGTCGAATTCCACATATATGTTTTCTAATATTTGCTGCACGTGAAGCTGGAAAGAATTTTTCAAGAAACTGCTTCTTCATCTCATTCCAAGTGGTAATAGATCCGGAAGGTAAATAATAGAGCCAATCCTTAGCTTTATCAGCTAAAGAGAATGGAAATGCCCGTAGAGAAATTTAGTCTTCAGTCACATTTTGAGTCTTCATTGCAGTGCACACAACATAAAACTCCTTCAAATGCTTATGAGGAACTTCACCAGCAAGTCCACGAAAGGAAGGTAATAAGTGAATAAGACCGGATTTCAACTCAAAAGTAGCATCTCTAGGAATTTGAATGCATAATGGTTGTTGATTAACATCAGGGTTAGCCAACTCCCTTAAAGTCCGTTGAGCTGGAACTTCCATGTCTTCTTCCTTTGTCTTACTTTCTTCAGATTCAGTATCTACTTCAGGTTGATACTCGATCCAATCTAAAGCCAAATTCAAACCAGGGGATGATGAAGATGATTGTTGAGCTCGTAGTCTAACTTAAATTCTCTTGAATAAAATGAAACAAAAACGGGGGGTTTTGAGAGATTTTCACCTAATTAACTAAATACTAAATTAACCAATCTAACAATCACAAGCTTACATGGTATCAATGCACACAAAATAATTTGGCAAGAAAAACTATCAAATTAGAGACAATACTAAGAAGAGAAAAATTTGATTCAAGGGTTCGATATTCAATTATACTATTAATCATAGACTAACAAATAAATTCCTGCAAATTCAAGCAATTAACCTTGGAATTATTAGGATAGCCTGATAAATCCTTTGATTTCCTAATTAATTAACCAAACCTAGCATCCGGTCAATTCTTATTATTAATCAACTGGGCACGATAGCGTTCCATGTTAATTAATAATAGCATTAATCTTTGTGAAAATAGGTTAATACTAATATCGATAATTATGATAGCCATAAATATCAATATTAGCCCTATAAGTTCAATTAGATTAAATAAATTATGATAGCATAATTTACCCACTCTAATGCTACAAGACTTCACTCATTTACACTACTAGGAGTATAAATTCATGAATAGCTATAGGAGAATAAATAATCATTTGATTTGTCAATTCAAATTAATATAAATCTCCATTAGAAATCATTAGAACCTATTAGTACTTAAATATAAAACAAGATAATCAATACATATCACAAAGCCTCACAATAATATAACCGAAATACGAAACCCTTAAATAAATCGTAAAATTAGTTACTCATAATATAATAAATCATAAACATTACCAATATCATTTAATACAAGAAATAAAATAAAGGAGAAGAGAAAAGATAAATAAGATAAAAACTTAATACACAAAAAGGAAGAAGAAAATGTGTTCTTTCCTCCCAAAAATTGTCTCTTCTACCAATATTGCTCAAAAGAAGGAAAGGAAGCAAAAAAGTGTATTATCTCTCCTCTCCCCACACAAGTATTCGATGCTCCCAAGAATTGGGGAGACATTTTGTTTCCCTACTTTTTGACTTCTTCGGCACAAAAATGTGGCTTTGGTTTTTTGGGCTTATTTTCTGTTTTTTTTTTTTAACAATTAATAATATAAGCCAACAAGATAAAATAAAAACATAAGCCCATAAAAATAAAATATGTTGAGCCCTTCACTTTTGGATATCTTCACTTCAGCTCGTTTCTATCGTTAATTCCCTTTTTTCTCAATTTTTCTCCAACTGCAATTAATTATTTTCCTAAAATAAAGAATGATTAATTAGATCAATTAATTGCAATTTTGAAGACAAAAATACGGAGAATATGAACACAAAATATGAAATATTATAATCATATCAAATAGGTATTTTTGGATTAATCGATTTTTCTTTGACATTTTATTTTGGGGCGCTTATTCATTCTTTTCATTGTTAACTTTATTACTGGGTTTTTTTCAATACTTAATTAATGATGAACTTATCGTTTCGGTGTTGCAAGAATTTTGATGGTTGATTTGTGTTGTGTCTATTCTTTAATGTTAGGATTTTACATACTTGATTTTCTCTTTGTGTTCTTGTGCTAATTGCGCCTTGAAAAATTGTGTATTGGGCAGACTTATTATTTACAATTAAACAATAACACCTTGCAATACAAAGAGTAACACATTTATGGTTAGACAATAATATTTTTCAATGCAAAGTAATACATTTAAGTTTAACTTATAATATGTTTCAACACATAAAGTGGTATTTTCATGGTTAATAAGTAATACTTTTCAATACAAAAAATAACAACTTTACGGTTAAACAAAAATACATTTCAATACATCTAATACATTTATAGTTAAGATTTAGTTTCTTTTAACAAGGAGAGCGATACATTTACGGTCAAATATTAAAATCATTCAACACAAATAATATCTTTATTGTCAAGAATTAATACATTTTAACTCAAAAAGTAATACATTTATAGTTAAACATTAATATATTTTAACGCAAAAAGTTATACCTTTAAGGTTAAGTGATAATACATTTCAATATACTTACTAATACATTGCAACACAAAGAGTAATACCCTTTATGATTAAACAATACCTTGTGTTCGCTAATTGATTTCACCTAAAAATGACTCGCAAGTGCACGAGGCAATTTATAGTAAAACTGTGGTGAAAACAAACATCGTATTCACAAGAATTGTCTAAAGTAAATTCAACTAATTACTCGTCTATCGTATTATAATTTATCTAAAGATTAAAATAATTATGATTAAATGTATAGACAAAAATAAAACAAAAGATAGAAACAAAGATCACAAAGCACGATCAAACAACTATGAAACTTTAGACATTAAATGAATTCTAGGAACATGCGCTCATATGGTTCATATGTGTTATTTTAATGTATTAAACCATCTTTAATTCTTATATTCGTAAGAGAATCACTAATATAATCGGACCCTCTATCTCAAATTAGATCTAAAAGTAGATTAGACTCCACTGATCATCTCTCGATATCACAATGATATCTAACTCCCAACCATTCCTCGGATTTATTCTCTCGATCTAGCAAGTTTATGTTATGCATTTCTAATCCATTAACCAATTATTCCCTCTTGGGTAATAATTGATTACATACACATATGAATCCATAATTGTGCAAGCCCTATAATCACTAATTATTTAGCTACTCATAATCAATACATAATATATAGAAAACAAATTGATAATCATATCTACCATCTATGAATAAAAGAAAATAGAACTATTGACTGAAGTCAAATGATCTTTGTTTCTCTCTCTTTGTTGACCGGTTGCTCGATTCTACTTGGTATACTCATTTCTCATTCTAAAATTTGATGTTCTTCGTTGTTCTCATGCTCCTCATTTCATAGCCAATGACTAGGGTTGCATAGCCACCGAATATCTGCTTCAAAATGAGAGGATAAACATATATCACAACAAATCACGATGGCTAAGAGTGTGTCACGGATCGAAGCACAGTCCATGCAAGGCAAGCATGGGTCGTGCAATAGACCAAGCATGGTCCGTGCTTAAGGGAGCACGGTTCATACCTTATAGGCCCAAAATCGGGGTGTTCTATATTGGAGCATGGGTTATGCATGACCATGCTGGAGCACGGGTTATGCATGACCATGCACGGACCATGCGTTTGGTCGTGCCTCCAGGGTCCGTGCTTAGTTTACGTGCATTGTTCGTGTGACTCGTGGCACGGTCTGTGCAACCTTAATTTTCCATTTTTCTATCAAAACTTCAACAAACACGTGACGTCACAAAATATAACCAAATCCCTTATAAACTCCTCACTTAGGTATATGCAATTGCCTAAAAACTATGCATCATAATCTCAAATTGTATGTAAATCCTATGTTTATCAACCCCCAAACTTAACCAATTGTTTGTCCTCGAACAATGATAATGAATCTTTATTTCAGTATGAAAGGGTGTTTTGACAGTAAATGATGCTTCAAATACAACTCCATTATGATTATATCAAAATCAACCATATTGGAAACAAAACAATTTCATGTTATGCAACTAATACTTGTTTAATATCTTGAATCATTTATCCTCACTAGGTTTTGTGTTCATCTCACACTCAATTGTATAGATAAATAAAAACGACGCTCAAAGTTAAAATACGTATAGAAGTAACCATATGCTTGCCCACGATTTCATCTCACCTTTACATGCAATAAATGTGGATTAAGGATGTGAAATGACTTTCAATTAGGTTGTAATATAACCTTTTGGTCAAGGTAGGGAATATATGGCTAAGTAACTTAATCAACACTAAACTCATCAAATTGTTGGTCTTTACGACATTTCACATTCAACCCATGCCCATGAGTACAATTGCTTCTTTTTTAGCTTCATTCCTCCTTCATCCGACCATTTTTAATATTTAATCAACTCCGAATTTTGATCAATGGTTTTATTAGCTATGGGGAGTCTCTTCCGATTTTCTTAACTTTTTTTTTTGAAGTGACTCGTATCCATTTCATAACCATTTTCATAATCTTTCAATTTATTTCTCCATCTTCACCAAGGCCTTTCAATATTTAATTTTTTTTTTCTATTCGATAAGTCCACTTTACTTCTATCAATTTCAAGCAACGAGCAGTTTAACTTGGTTATCAAAGAAAGACTCAAAGCTCAACGGAGCTTACTTGGATAATTTTGTAAAGAATAGCTAGAATTTTGAAGGATAACATGCTAGCAAAAATGACCTAAAATCATTTCCAAAATCCACATTTTTCTATTAAAATTGAGCAAATCATAGGCAAGTTCTAGACATTCTAATAATTATTTACCTAAACACACTACAAAATAATCAACAAACTTAAAATCTCACATGCTAATCACGATTCAAGATATTTAAGTCAGTTATTGCATACGCAAATATCGTTTTTTCAAAACATGCTCAATCTATCAATAATCATTACCAAATAAAACATTATCATCATTAGCATCTAATTAATACCACAATCATCAAAATAAAGAAACAAATTTGTTGTTAGCTTATATTACATATTATACACTAGGACTTGGAAAAAAAAAAGAAAAAAAAAAGAAAAAAAAGAAAGAAAGAAAATAAGAAAATAACATTTTGGGGCCAGATACGAGATTTATGGGGCACATCCATCCACCTCCAAAACATACTCTTGGAGAAGACTAAGTTTGGTAGAATAGACGGGATGTCCATAAATCACGAATTTTCTCTCACTGAGGTGGTGGTGGTGGTGGATAGTTGAGCCCCCAAACGCTTCATCATTTCGAGCATTGCCGCCATGTTGGTGTTTAGATTGGTGAACTCATCTCGGATCCCTTGGAACTCCGAGTTCATTTGGTCTTGGAATCCATGAAAGTCATTTCGGATTCCTTGGAATTATGATGTCATGCAACCTCGAAGTCCTTGAAATTTTGACTTCATAGACGCCATCCTCTCATCGAGATCCTCCATGTATTCTTCTTGGGATCGGTGTCTTAGACGATGACGGCATCCTCCTTGCCTGCTATATTTAGGCTGTTACGGCATCTCTTCTTGTGGGTTAGCTTCTTCGACATATTTCTCTTCTTGGGGCACCCCAACTTCCTCTTGGACAAGTGCCTCAGTGTCAATTACACCACCAATACAAGCATGGAATAGAAGCATGGGGGCATTCACTTGTATCACTGCTATGTGGGTAGGGGAAGTCATTGCCCAGTTATCCCGATGGGCATAATAGGTAGATACCCTTGTGAGGGTACGGTTCGTAAAGGAAAGTGGCCCCCAATCTTTGTTGAAAGTAGCATCTGCCCACGTCATCCACTTGGATGAAGTCCATGTGGATGAGGACTTCAAAAGATAAAGCGCATATTTCCTTGTATGGCTTCCCATTCCGAAAAGTCTACTTGACAGTGGTTGGTAATTACAGTGATGATGCCCCTACACATCAAAGTGTCACTCCTTTTTAGGGATGCTCTCTTTAGGTATTCAACTATTTGATATACCAAGTTATATTGGCGGCGGTTGAAGGAGCACCAAATTATAACAGCTCCCTTGATTGGACGTTCCATCCATCATGACAAGTGAAGAGGGAGTCGGCACGAGCTCTCTAGAATAATTGAACTATAGGGTTTCAGATGCAAGAGACTTTGGCTGTTCGAAGGGCATATGGTAAGCGGTGGGACAAACTAGAAGAGTCAAAACAAAAACAAAAACAAAAACAAAAAAAACTGAACTGTTGAACTCAGCAAATTATGAATCATAACATAATTCATACTATCTAAATAAATTATTTTACAAGATGCCTAACACAAAAATTATCTTTATAAATTATTTTCAGAATATACATGCCCACGGTACAACTGCAGTTGCAAATTACATATTAACATGAATTTAACAAATTACAACTCACTAAAAATATGTACTTTTAACCGACCTCCATAGCATAGGCAACCTCCCCTAACTCCTACGAAAATGAAAATAATGCAAATTAGTAGTCCGACGAATAAGATTCAATAGCGACGTCGTAAACTACAACCACAATAATTCAAATTAAGAATAATTTGTTGGAGCTTAACAATTTTCGACTGCAACTGTAGCTCCTTAAACTTTAGTTCATCTATCGTTTCATTTAGAACAATCTCCGGACACTCTAGCACATCTACTGCAACCTGTTGCTCTTGTACTTTCTTGTGCAGTTCTTTAATTGAACAACCAAGATTAGTATTAAGCAGTGAATCAAGTCCCTCTCATCCATCTTTAGTGCTTGCAGTATTAAGGGGCAGGGTTGTACAACTGTCGTGTCTGCCTGTAATATAACGTCGAAAGCTTCGTATATAAAATGCAGGTAAATTGTGGTAAATGTGTTCAAGGAATGACAGAACATTAATTGAAGAAATTTCTCTCAAGCAAAGAACACCATATACACACTTAAATTAATCACATTGTAAGCAAGAACAATATCACAACATAAAGGAAAACTGGGTACTTTTTTTTTTTTTTTTGCATCACACGGTAATCACATGCATCTTGGACCCAAAGAAATGGTGGACGAAACTAAAATTGACAACAAACAACAAGTAAACATGTATTTAAACATCACATAAGGTGCAGAAAATAACTTCAAGATATGGGCAGAAAACAAGATTCACATAGCAGCGCGGTGAGACCACACAAAAATGCAATTTCAAACCACAAAATTTATCATAACAATGGAATTAATACATTTTCATTTCACAATATTAATTAAGTTCAATGAATGAAAAAATATGAAACACCAGAACAAAATACTAATATGAAATGCACAGACGATGATATGTAAAATCGTGCAAAATACAACAACACATATTGCCCTTAATTTAACAATGTAGTTCAGATATACGGCACATATTATAAAGGATTTACCATACGATGTTGAGCACTTCGAGGAACTTGTTGTCGTGTGTTGAAGCAATTAGTTTTTTCACTGCAACCTTCCGGAAAGAGCCGTCATTACACATCAATTAGGGTTTCATTTCATCATCATCAAAAATAAAAAGGAAAAAAATTAGGTTCGAACCTGTAAATAAATCTTATAGAGAAGGCATAAAAGTATTAATACAATGGACATCCTAGTTCCCATCTAATATAGTAAACAGACCCTTACGATATATGTGAGTTGCGGCTTCAGGCAATAGTAATGAGTTTAATCAATTAAAAATAATATGTGATTACCTCTTTGTGATTGATTTATGAAAGTTTGCGTGACGTCGATTGAGAGCAAGTTTCAACCATCAGAGTAGAACAATAGAGTATTAAATGTAATTGGAATGATAAGGAAACGAAAACTATTAATAAGGTATAGTCTGATTCCTAATTTAAGTTTTTATTTTTTATTTTTTAGTTTAAGTTGTTTACATAGATAATGATGTGTGCATTACTAAGTGAGTTTTATAAAGAGTTCATTATTGCGTTTTTTATTATTTTTCTATATATATGTGTGTGTATATATATATATATATATATATAAATTTGATGAAGTAGCGGTTGAATTTGAATTGTAAAAGAAGTCTTATAATATAAATAAACAAATAAAACTTATAATATAAAATTACTAAATTAATCTTAAAAATTATCATATATATAAAAACAAAGTAACCTTTTTCAATTTTATTTTAGTGCCTAAACTTTATTATTTAATGTAGAATAACTATATTATTATTAAATTAAAATTAGACGTTTTTATTCTAAAAATTTTGATTCGATTTCAAAATCTAAGTTATTTCACAAATTTAGGTATTTCAAAATAAAATGATATCAAGATGAAATACTGTTGCATTTAGTATATGATTCGAAATCTAGATATTTTATCGAACATTAAATCAAATCATTAAATTATGAAATTCATGAAATATATGAAATATAATAAATATATGATTTGATTTTCTCGAATCATTTTATCAAACCAACTAAAATCGTACGATGTTATCAAATCTACAAAATAATAATCTATATATACATCCATATATATAAAGGTAAAATTATTTTTTTAATTTTTATTTTCCCACCTAAATTTACACCCTACAAATGTAAAACTATATTTACTTATGGAATTCTTTTAAAATAAATTATTATAATTTAATTGAATAGTTTAATATCAACAATCTTTCCGGATTTGCTTAATTTATGTTGTTCAACATAAATAAATTCAAAGTTTAAAGAATTTTCGTTAACTCATAATATATTCAAAATAAGAAATAGACATTGGAATATTTGGTAGGAACGGTAAATCATTTTAGTTTCATTATATTGTGAAAAGTCATTAATAATTTTTCTACAATTAAGGTTTCATTTATTTAAAATCTTGCAATCACGTAAATAGAATCTAATTTTGTCAAATATGAAATTAAGTCTTTACCAATCTTACCGTAATTCAAAATTATTTCTCATTTTTGCCTCTCTCTTCTATTTATATATTTTAGCAAGATTATCACTAAATATTTTAAGATCTCTCTTTTTTCTTTCTCTCTCCCCTTGAAGTCTTTTGCGTATTTTTTCTTGATTTTTGTCTCTTTTTTTCTCCCTCCCCTTGAACTCTTTCATGTGTTCTTTCTTGAAAAAATTAAATGATAAGACAAGTATGATAATATGTGCCTATTTCAAGTGTCGCCAATGTCTACACTCTTTTTTTTTCTTCATATATTACTTTCAATTTATCATAAACATATTATATTTTCTTAACTATTTTTCTTTCTTAATTTTAAACAAAAAGTTCGTCTATCTCTTTCATTGTTCATTTGATTGTTCTTATGATTTTCTGTTGAGATATGCTAATTACTTCAACGTATAACCACTGTGCGATTTTTCATTAGCTTTCAAAGTATTTGTTTTTATCTAATTTCAAATTTTTGTGATATTTTATATTTAATTGGCGATTTGCTTAATATTTTTGTCCATAATTTTTTAATTTGAATCAACCTTCTATAAATCGTGGATATCATGCTTATCAATTTGTGAACCAGAATAATTCTAATAATTCTAATAGAAGAAAAGACGGAAAAATAAAATTACAACAAATTTCAACTGATTACACAAAAAACTAATCATTGAATTACAAATTCAAACCTTCTACAATATATCATATAACTTGAATATATGCTTATATTATAAAATATAAGAAAAAAATAGCTTTTGTGCATCATTTAGTTGGCAATTCAGTAAAAATTTTGGATAGAGAATACAATTGTAAAATTTAATAGATTGTGGATCAATTTATTTTTTTAACACATGACTTGAATGACAATTCATTGAAAATTGAACAGAATTGTAATTTTGTAGCATGTAGAGTAAAAAATGTCAAAGGGATCCGTGATCATTTATGAATAAAATATTATCGATTTATCGAACTAATAATTTTTTTTTCTAAGTTAAAATGAGAACTAAACTAAAAAAAAAAAAAAAAAACCTAGATTTTACAAAAACAATTTTTTTTGTAACAAAAAAATCATTAGGCACAGAGCAAAATAGCAAATAATTTAATAATAAAAATACCATATAGCTTCGATGCATCACATAGATCTCACAATAGTTTCCCTAACAATATAATAGGCATATTGAATAATAAACCAAGATGTTCAGACTTATTACAAAACCAAGCAGTATGTCCGAATCGGATGTTCTTCTACGGTGTGGCACTACTGATAAAACACCTTATAACTGCGCAAGGGAACTTTTCTGCAGGCAGCCCAGAGAAGATCAAAGTACAAGGGAAGCTGAGCCATGGCGAAAAACGCGACCGGTATAGTAGCAAACGCGTAAATGGGCACTGCAGCAAGCCTCAGTCTATGCCTCAAAATAAAAGTATGCCCAGCGCAGAAGGAAAGTAGCATTGCAGCTATCGCAGAAAACAAGCAAGTCAGCCCCATCAGCAGCTTTCTCGGAAGGTTTCTCTTGAAATCGCGCTCTTCACACCGTGAAGTTATGATTGCAAGGAAGAAGACGAGGGCTGTGATGGACAGGCAGAGGGCTATGAGTGAAGCTATTGCGAACACATCGAATGCTCTCTGATCTTTCAGAATGGGGTAGCCTTTCTGTTGGTCCAGGCCGCCCGGAACAGTGGCTGATGTGGCGAATGCAACGGTGGCTATGAGGGCCGTGACAACTGAGCAAGATTCCGAGGTTTTTATCAGCCATTCATTCCCTGCCTTCATTAGTTTCTTGTGCGTTTTTGTTAGGACCATCCTTGGGGTCTCACCATTTAAGTTGTGGTGATTTAGGCTCAGTGATGATACAGATCCCTTCACGTACTGCAATGTACACAACTTGTGTTTGTAAACTTGAGTCGTTTGCATTAAAATTGTTTCATGACTTACATGACGCAGTTGAAACAAAACTAAATGTATAAGAATGCAATTGGAATACCTTGTACCATTTGATCTCCCATTGCATCTGGAGAGCAGTCCCGGGAATGCGCCAAGGCTGCGATTCTCCCAGCTTTGCCGCCATGTGAAGGATGTTGTTTTCTTCGTTGTCCAAATGATGAAACATGTATTCCGGAAGATTTATCTCCAACAGATAACCAAACACATTCGTCTGCCTGTATTCCGCCGCCAGCATCAGCACATTCTTCCCATTTGAGTCTACGTCCTGAATCGCTACAGGGCATGTGCTAATTATTTTCTTCACCATTTCAAGAATTCCCATTTTTGCTGCTACTAATAGTGGAGTTTCCTTCTTTATTAAGCCCTCAAGGGTCTTTTCCTCTGCATCCAAATGAAATCTCAATTTCCTCACCAAAATAATATCAGAGTTTTTTCAACGTGATTTATTTACCAGTTTGTGTGACTGTATTTTGGTGGGAATCAAGTTCGTCATCTAGAGGTGGCTTATCTGGAATATTGATTAATCCTGATAGTTTTGGCTTCAATTTTTTGTCGGGGGCCTGTCCGTTGTTGACATATTTGTAGCTGGATCCATGCCCGATCATCTGATTCATAATCTCCACGGCATGACAGTGTCGTTCTTTCTTGAATTTGATCTTCTTTATCCTCCCAAATCCTGCAGAAAACAGAAACTTCTGTTAGCACTTAGTGTATTTAACTGTAAGAGGAACCGAAATAGAAATAATGTGTAATTTTCCCAAAATTCATCCATAATCATATATGGAGTAGCCTCATTTTTCCAAGTGAACTTAGTTAAACAGTCTTAGTTTGACGAAGTGAAAGTGAAAATATGGGTAGAATAGGTAGAAATTGTACTTACCAATTCCCAGAATAGTAAGGATAATCTTCAGAGCAAATTTGAATAGTTGTATACCAGTAATGTAATTGGCAGGAAAGAAGCCACCACGTATGCTGTTTCTCCCTTGATCTATGACATAAATACAAAATCCACAAAAAAAAGATCATATATATATGTAGATACACACACATAGTTATTTCATCTAATGGTTAAATATACTTTTATACCCACAAAAATATATTTTTGACGAACTTTACAAAGCTCATAATATATATCTTGATTCTTGACAACTAACTAAAGATTACGAACTTTGTGATATGTTGTTGTACATTTTGGAGTTCTTCAAGATATTTGGAAACTCAAGAACAACATTGAAATATTATATCTTGAAGCTAATAATATTTTGGATGTAAGTATTAAGTGCATAATATACTTTGAAGTATGATGATATAAAGTAGAGAATCGAGGAACGGAAGAATAGATAAAAGGACCTGATTCCCTGCAATTCTCCGCACCCGCTGCACAGGCTTTCGCCGACTTTTCTTGAGTTGGTAACGTTTTTCCTATTCATTTTTCAAATGATTGCAGGAGATATAATTCAATTTTCTGTTATATCAAATCCAAGAAGGAGTTACACCCAATTTTAGTTGGAATTTTAAGAATTTACGGAAAAAAATTGATGTAGTGCGTGAAATTAGTAGAGTAATCTCAGCAGTTTCTTATGAATTTAACTTTGGCGAAATTGAACTAGGGTCGAAGTTGACCTGCATGAAATGAAATTTCACAAAACAATTAAACCATACTTGCATGCTTGCTTTCTCTATAATGCTGATTTTCTTCATCAGATGGACTGCCAGTTTTCTTATTGTACCTTCCAAAACCACCTGCAGAGAGATTAAACACTCTTACGTTTGTTATGCAGAAGAGAGGGAGAGAGAGAGAGGACTTGAAGTCAAATGAATAATTACTTGACTTGAACTTTATAAACTGTTACCTGTAATAATTAAGACTAGACTCCAAATAAGAAATAACATGTCCCCACATGTCTTGTAGTTTCCTGGCAAACATCTGTGTTTGGAGGAGCCACAATCTTGGATTGCCCTTGGATCATACTTCTTCTGCTCCAGCTCATCCACAAACACACCTTATCCACAAATTATCCATCTATGTCACTAAACGTCTGATCAAATCAGGGATGAATTCTGGATTTCTTTTTAAATTGTACCCTAAAAGATGACGCAACTTTGAAGAAAAAACGGAGCGACAAGCCCGGATTCTTACAATAGTAGATAATGGAGTCATAGAAGTGAAGATGGGTGCTGCTTTGGAATGCATTAGGCTTTCTGGCTAAAACATGGAGGGGGGATTCTCCATCAACATTAACAAAATCCACCAGCTTGGGATAATAGCTTATTATCTGGTAAGCTAATGCTGCAGCAACAAAACACATTACGTAACACATTCATACATATGAAAAAATTGCAATTTATCGACATTTTTGGCTTATCATATACACTAGGTGCCAATTTAAAACGTTCTACTCCTAGTATTGGGCAATTTGAAGACCAATTTCAACAAAACTCTAAAATTACCCCAGGAATTTTGCCAGAACCAAAAAGTTGCATAGCTATTTTACATATTCAAAAATATTTTAGTCATTTGATAAAAATAAATATTTTTAACTGCTTTTTGAAACTAATAGATATCTCAAAGTTTTTAATGAGTCAAATAATTAACAATGGCAGAAGTATTGAAAAATTATATCATGGCATCTTTTCGAGAACTTTTGGATGACTTTCGAGAAATTATATCTCAAAACTCATCCAACAGTTCTTGAAGGTATAAGCTTCGTGATATGTTGAATAGCTTCAACATATACACAAACATGATATTCGAGATATATTACTACTTTTGAGATAGGTTACCACATTCACGCAAGTGTTTAAAACCCATGTGTCCTTATGAAATAGGATAAAAATATTTAAACTTATGAATTTTGGCTAAAAATGCATAGAAGTGTATACACACACACATAATAGAAATATATATATATATAATAAATATAAAGAGTAGATGGTTTTTACAAAAGTATTGTCCAGAAATGGCTGAGTGTAAAATGGTATCTCCGTCTTTGGTTCTCCGGAGAGGCTCATGAAGCGTGGCGTCATGAGGTCTCATGCCGCTGTAGAGCTCATGCAGGCAAAGGAAGGCTTGAAGGTTTCCATGATGCGCTGCAATAAACAACGGAGTCTCCCCATTTACATTGCGTACGAACATGGTTTCGCATTCTTTGGAGGCTATGTGTTCGCAAATAGGTGCAGAGCCAACAGCTGCGGCGAGATGGAGAGGGGCGTCGCCTCTCACATTTTGCATTGACAATACATCCAGTAACGTGCCTTGTTTCTCCATCAGGTCGATCATTTGCTCTATGTAAAATGCATCTTTGGGGATTTTAGAGTGGAAACTAGAGATGGCTATATGCAGAGCTGTTTCCTCTGATTTGGTAAGCTTGGTTAGGTGAGCAATGGGATGTTTCTGGTAAATCTCCACAACTTGTTTCCATTTCTTTCCCATTGTGAGTTTAAACAGGTTTTCAAATTCGTTCTCGTTCATCTCCTGTCTCAACTCTTCTCTCATGTTTTGGCTCCTAATTAAGAACTGATTTAGTATATGTATGTATACATATGCAAACAGATGTAGAAAGAGAGAGAGAGAGAGAGATAGATTCAGACAGAGAATGAAAAGATGTAAAAACTCCAACGGTAATGGCTCCAAGAAAAGAATAATGAAGCATAAATATGGGACACAATGAGGTAAATAGCAAGTTAGTGTGTACGGCACAACTAAAAGAAAGCAGAATAAATTAGTCCAACCCTTTTACAGTCAGTAGTATGTCTCCTCTATCAAGTTATTCTTCTTTCGAGTTTTGTTTTTTTTTTTTTTCTTTTAATATCTAAAATATCCACGGATGTTTGAAGATGACCACCGTACAATGCTCAAAATATAATATATTTTATTATATAATATATGATAAAATTATTATATTATTATTATATAAAAATTCATATAATAATTATTTATGTCAATAATATTATATAAATATTATGTGAATTTGACTTTTAAATGTTATATTACATCACATTTTGTTATATGTATTAAATAATAAATTGTATAATTTTTCGAAGTGAATTTCAAGCTTAATTACCTAAATAATGCAAAACAAATAGAAAATTCACAAAATAAAGTCATTTAAAAAAGGTTTCCCAAACTAGGGTAAAATATCATTGGGTGTGACATTTTTGGAAATAATGTCACTAGGTATGATGTTTTCAAAAATAACATTATCGGGCCTAACGTTTTAAAGTAAAATAAAAAAATGCCAGGTCCGCTAACGTTTTTATTTCCAGTATATATATATATATATATATATATATATATATATATATATATATATATATATATATATGTTACATGTTTTGAAGATACACACATTCAACATGCATGATGATGGTAATCATCATGCATGCAATATATAATCATATATATGCACGTATATATATATATATTATTTTATGTTATATATTTATGTATATATAAAAGATATATATTTATTTATATAACATAACTTTAGAATAAATACATATATATATATACATATATTTATATTTTTTTACTGTTTATTTATTTCTATTATTCAATAAATTATATTTATATTATTAAAAATCAATAAAATATTTTATTTTTATTTACATTAATTAAATCATATCATAAAAAAATTAATTTTTTTCTTATATAAATATATAATTACAAATTTTATATTTATTTCTATTATATATAAATTAATAATATAATTATAACCAATAAAAATATTAATTTTATTTAACTTAATTAAATCATATTATAAATAAATTTAAAAATAAAGAATATTTATTAATAATTATATATTTTATTATAAGTATTATTTGAATAATTTAATAAATAAATATATATATAAATATATAAATCCTATTTTTTAAAATATTGAAATAACGTGAGACCAACTGACGTTTTAAAAGAAACGTCAATGGGCGTGATGTTTTCTTAATTTGTTTTGTTTTTTATTTATATATATTCTTTATAATTATATATTAAAATATATGTAAATATCTTAATTTGAAGATTCGATTATTTTTTTATGTATTTTATCTGTTTAAAAAAATATATATTTGCGTATATATTTATATTTTTTTATATAAATATATATTATACAATTATAAACCAATAAAAATCATATATTTTTATTTAACTTAATTAAATCATATTATAAATAAATTTAAAAAAATTAAAAAATATTTATTAATAATTATATATTTTATTATACGTATTTATTGTATGTAATTTAATATAAATTATTTGTAAAAATTTATAAATGAATTAATTCATAATATAATTAAAAATAAAAAATGTTATAAATATTTTTTTTATATTTTAAAATTATGTTTTATATGAATACAATTATATTATAAAAGATCAAATATAAAATGTGCTCTAGTGGTTAAGCACTTGGTAGAGCTTTAAGAGTTGTGGGTTTAAATCCAAGAAAATAGAATTATTCCTATATATAAATATTAATTATATATAAAAATTTATAAGGTACATAGATATTTAGAGAATTTAATAAATTTAAAAATTAAGATATATTGAATTTTTTTTTAGAAAAATATTTTGTTGTATTTTTTATTTATTTATGATATATATATATATATATTTAAACACTCTATACAAAATTCTTTTTTAAATTATATTATTTATTAATTCATTTATAATATCTTAATAAATTTAATTTTAATATAACATATGATAAAATTATTATAAATAAATAAATATAACTTTTCACTTTTTTTCAATTTTATTTTATAACTTAGAGTATAGTAGAATTATATATATATAAATATTACTTTTATATATATATATATATATATATATATACTGATACTGAATGAGAAAAAAATTGAAATAAAAAATAAAACTGTTTATGTATATATATTTATATATAGTATATATGATGGTTTATATATATGCCATGTGCTATTATATATATATATATATATATATGTAGTGTGTATATATTGTATATATAATATATGTACTGGATGCATACATCTCAACATGGCATATTTATTGACGTTATATGAATATTATTTTTATTTAAATTATTCACGTATTATAAAATATATAATTATTAAGAATATTCATAATAAATATTCTATGATTATTTTAAATTAATTTATGTTATGATAAAAGTATTATAAATACAAAAATATAATATTTATTGATTTTTTTATCGTGTTATCAATTTATATGATAGTAATATATATATATATATATATATATTTTTCTAATTAGATATTAATATAAGATAAATTAAAATATATATATATATATTAAACAGATAAATTAATTAAAGAATATTCATATTTCATATATTTTAATATATATACATATATAAAGAATATATATATATATATAAAACAAAGAAAGTAAAGAAACGGCAGGCCCACAGACGTTTCTTTTAAAACGTCAGTTGGCCTCACATTATTTTAATTTTTTTAAAATATAATTTATATTTTTATGTACATACATTTATTTAAATTATTCAAATAATACGTATAATACAATTTTATTAATAAATATTCATTAATTTTTTTAAATTTATTTATAATAGATTTAATTAAGTTAAATAAAATATATATTTTTATTGGTTTATAATTATATTATTAATTTATATATAATAGAAATAAATATATCTTTGTAATTATATATTTATATAAAAAATATAAAAATATATTTTATGATATGATTTAATTAATTTAAATAAACATAAAATATTTTATTAATTTTTTATAATATAAATATAATTTACTGAATAATAGAAATAAATAAACAGTACAAAAATTTTAATATATAGATGTATATTATGAAAGTAAATACACATTATATAAATAATTATATATCTTTTATATATGTATAAATATATAATTAGCATAATCATGCATGCTGAATGTGTATAACTGTAAAACATGTAACACACACACATATATATATATATTCAAGAAATAAAAACGTCAATGGGCCTGATGTTTTTTTATTTTCATTTTAAAACATTAGGCCCGGTAATGTTATTTCCAAAAACCGTTACGCCCGGTAACGTTTTACCTAGTTTGGGAAACTTTTTTGTGAATTCTTTATTTTTTTATATTATTTAGGTAATTAAGTCGTGAATTTTAGAGTGTTCCTAGTTCAATACACAATCTTTAACTCACTAAAATCTATTAAGGTGGAACAATAAGATAATATTATATAAATTAATAGTATAGTATTTTTATTTTTATAAAAAATATTTTTAGTTTTACATCAAATTCATATAAAAATTAATGTGTTATTTATGAAAATTCAACACATATATCAAAATAAAAAATAAAAATTTCACTACATAAATTTTTTTATTCTATCCATAGAAAATTATATATCATACTTTAAATATAATTATTTATTTTAAATATGCAATATTGATGTCAAATTAAAGATCAGAAAATAAGGATTAATTTAATATACCATACGTAAAAGCTGATTAAAAAAAAAAAAACTGTTTGAGTTTTTACATTATAATGAGAGAGAGAGAGAGAGAGAGAATTAATTTTGGTTCTCCAATGATCAATCTTTCAAGAAAGCTAAGGTTTTGAGGTGTTTTGGAGTGGTATTAAGCGAGAGAGAAAGGGGTCTGTTGAGATGAGAAGGAAAAAGAAGGATGATTACATTTTCTAATTCACATTTTAATATTAATAAGGGTAATCTACTTTTTCAATAATAGTCTTTTTATTAACACAGTGAAGTACATTGAGAAAAGAATAGGCGTCTAATTTTTATGATATCATAAAATTATATTATTGTTGTTATAAAATATACGTAAGTTCATAATTTAAACTAATATTATTTTATTTGAAATATATTTTTTTAATATTATATTGCTTGCATTGCAATCTTCTCAAAAGTTATTTTTAACAAGTAATAAATTTTATAATATTTCAATGCGAATTTTAGAGCTCCAACTAAATACTAGTATTTCAATTCGGTAAAAAATATTAAGGTGAAACTAAATTATGTGAATTGAGAATATGATATTTTTATTAGTATATAAAATACTTAATATTTTTTATATTTGTATCTCAAATTCATAGAAAAAAAATTTACTCTCTATTAAAATATAACATATATATGAAAATAAAAATAAATAATTCAATTCATTATAAAATATATTCTATATTTTAATTATAGTATTTTATTTTAATAGACATACTATTAGTCTCAAATTAAAATAATACGAAAATATAATTAATTTGATATATTAAACGTAAAAACAAAATTTTAGTTTAAAATTTTAATAAAAAACAAAAACATAAAAAAGTTATAAAATATATAATTGAGGGATTGGAGTGTGTCAACACCACTATTGATGAATTTACTTTATAATAAAGAAGTATGTGTGACAAATTAAAAATTAAAATTCGAAATCATAAAAAGAAAAATTAATTTGATATACTATATGTTAAATGGATTAAATAGAAAAATATTATTTTGTTTAAATTTTATTAAAAAAACATAAGTTACAAACAAAAAAAACAAAAAACCCAAAAAGAAAAAAGAAAAAGAAAAGGATGCCTAAGCATCGTACCCAACAGACCCAATAATCACATCCTTCCACATTTCTCCTTTGTTTTTTTTTTTTTGTTTTTGCACATTACGTCCTTGGAATATTTGAAGAAAAGTTGTAATAATGATAAGTTGTACATTCCTATTTCCTAGAGGTTCTATTAAAGAAGGATGAGTGATCAATGTCCATAATCTTTATGCAATATTACATGAAAAATGTAGTTATATAGAAATCACAAAATGAAAGATTTGCACTAAAATATAATTAACCATACTTTCAACATAGTTTACACAACAATTTCAGGACAAGAAACCCACAAACAGAAGAAATTCATGTGAAGATCCCTGAACAAATTGTTGATCATAGCAACTCCTTCAGTGTAGTTCGGACAACTGGAGTTGACATCTCCTGCATATCCCAAACACAGAATTAAAACATCTTTGTTACACCTCTTAGATTCTACTGCGTCCAATATCGAAAGTTCCACCATCGTTTTGGTTTATTCAATCATGTGTAAGATAAGTTTAACTTTAACTAATAAAACAAGAATTTGAGTTTTAAATAAAAACAAAAACAGGTGGTATCTTTTTTAGAAATCTTAAATACATGATATACCTGCAGCTTATGTATAGTTCCTTGTTCACAGTGATTAAGCGGCATTCCCTTGTGATCATAGAGAATGAGGCCACTAAATCTTGGGAGCTCACACTTTTCACCCATGAGAATGGGCCTCTGCCACACCGCCGAAGTCGAATTATGGCTCTGCCACCCAACTTCCCTCCTCGCTAGCAGAGGAGTAGGGGCCTCTCTTTGCCTCTCTTCCCGCCTGCTCCACCGTACCGACCCCACCAAAGCCTCCACCACCCCGGGCGGCGGCTCTTGGTGGACACTCTCCATTCTCCTCCGCCGCAACCCCACGGCGGCTATGCAGACTCCGATGAGCAAGAGGGAAGTGCATGCAAATAAGGCTATAGCTTTTTGTGTTGAGAGCTTCCATCTGTCCTCCAAACCCCACAGTGCATCCATTTTGGTGGGTTTACATAAATGATGAATCTTTGTTGGATTTGTTTGAGAAGGAACAAGATTGGGAGACGTTGCAGTGTGGAATATGTGAGAGCACCGACGGGGCAGAAGCCAATTCTGTGGACCACCTTTCGTGCTATTATTTGCTCTTTTAATTAGCCGTTGGGAATTAATGACTCACCGTTCCGACTGTGTGACCTTCTTTAAAGAACTACACAAATTATGGGACTTCATAGGTTTTACTTCTGCAGATAGTCTATTACTCCCCTTACACACACACACACACACACACACACACACAAAAGGAGAAGGTTTCAACGCCCCTGTCTCTTTTCATATGTACTAAAATCTCACATATAAATATGGTTCATAAGCAAATTCCAATAATCATTACCTTTTTTTATAATTTATAAACATTTTGTCACAACATTTTACTATTTCTTATTTTATGAAATAATTATTAGGCATGGTCCCTGTGCACAATATGTATGAATTTGCTTACATGTTGTGGCAAAATATTTTTATAGATAACCCAACTCACAAAATTTTACAAATGTGGCCTAAGGTGTTGGCTGTGAATTTGTCCTGCACGCGCAGAATGTAATTATTTTTTTTAAATAACTAATATTATTTTAGAATAAAACAATACTTTTTAAATTATTTTTCAATAATAAAAATACTTTTGAACACCATATAAATATTACTTTTATTTCACTAATTATTAAAAAAAACTAGTTATAATTATAATAACTTTTCATCAAAAAGTAATATTTTTATTATAAAACAATACATATTAAGAATTTTAATAAAATATTATTTTTTATCCAAGAAGTATTGTGTTTTCTCAAAAACGTACTAAATCCAAAATAAGTGTCAGCACAACACACAATATCCATGCAATTTTTTTTTCTCTTTTTTTTTTTTTTTTTTTTTTTTTTGTGAGTTTAGGTGGAATCAGTTCGGCTCGGATTCACGCTTTTTTTTTTTTTTTTTTTTTTCTTTTAAGTAGGATTCAACTCATTAGAGATACTGAGATCTATATGCATTTGTTCCTTTCTTCCTCTTTTTTTTTTTTTTTTTTTTTTTTTTTTTTGTGATTAGTATTAAGTGTGTGTAACTACCGATTATGTTTTTTTTGTTTCTGAACCACCAGAGCAATGCTTCTACTTTCTTTTTTCTGTTCTTTTTTTTTTCTTCAAATAATGTTGTGTATCATTGTTGAGACTTTCGCCCGACTTAGGTTGTGGTTCCTTCCTTGTTATGGATCAATGATACATGTATTCCAATCCTAACCACACTCAAAACCTGATAACTCATTGTCACTCTCTTAGACACACAAGTGTATTCTAACCGGTCGAACACAAAGGAAAATACGAGGACACAAAGTCCAGGTTTGGACAAGACACACAGTGTTTCACCAAGAAAAATATAAGGACACAAAGTCAACATACGAGACACAAAGTCCCAACACAATCCATCAAAGACATCGAGTTGCTCCACCTCAAATGGAGTCATATCGTACAACAAGTAAAAAACACATAACAAAACATGCAAACAAATCAGATTCATTTAGAAAAATGACTAACCGACTCCTTACCACCTTGTAGCGCGATTCACCCCCTAGATCAAAGTCTATAATCATTTACATATCCAGATACCCTAAGAAAATATTTTTCTTAGAAACGCATATATCAAACCACACAAAAGGTGTATGATTACTAACCTCGAATTAAATCACGTGTTACCAAATCACCTATTAGCAATCAACACATATATGCAAGAACAAATATATACAATTATCACCAAGATAAAAACATCCAAATAAACACACAAATTCATACATAATTTGAGTTCACATTGACAATATTCATTTTTCACCTCTTGTTGATTCCACAAAAAATCAAAAATAACCACAAAAAATTCACACAGAATTCTATGGGAAATAGGTAAACATGAAATCTAACACAATCACACAAAGATTAGAATACTAACCTCAAAGTACCTATTGAGATTATATCAGCAGAATATAAGCAGATAATTTTTCACATTATTGCACATAATATAAAAAATTATCAATCATAGGACACACAATCCTATGTCGAATCACAGCTACTACCAGCAAATAATGACCAACCCTATGCCGAATCACGATGACTATTTAGAAAAGTAAATAGGTTCAAGCTATTTTACCAGAGCGAGACCCTACGGTAAGGGCCTCGTTTTACCATTTGTTGTGAATAACCGAACTGGCTGCACCAAAGAGGCAGCGAGCTTTTCACTATGACGGCCCCCTCGTCTACTCGTCAGTAGGAGGGGCAGTAGTGAACAATCCAGGGTTGGACGCAGAGCAGGTGCGGTCGCGTGGGGTTGCATGGGTGGGTTCTGCACGACTGGTGCAGCACGGTGCGGGCGCTCGCACACAGATGGGCAGATGCGGGCGCTGGCGGTGGGGCGGTACGCTGCTTTGTGGTGAGCGCTAGTTTTTCACCCCTTTTCTTCCTTTCTTTTCAACAACAAAAATAAAAGATAAAATTGGTTACTGTTCACATGAACATTAAACCAGAATAATGGGAGAGCCTCGTCTCGACATGGCCGTGGCTCTAATACCACTGTTGAGTATCGCTGTCAAGACCTTCGTCCTGCTCAGGTTGTAGTTTCCCTCGTTATTGATCAGTAATTGATGGTGGTTATTTGATACATCTTTTTGGAGAGTTTTTGGTGTAATTTTAATGATCATTATCCCTTCAACACCTATATTTTCGAGCTAATTCAGTTTGTTGCATGATTGTAGGAGAATATTCAACTTTGGAGAAAAAAGGGGCAAAATATCCGGAAAAATCAAGCAGGGATTTACTGGAGGATGGTCGGTATGGGCATACCGACCAGTTGGGCCTGAACAGAATATTTTTTAGCGGCCCAGGATCGATTTAAAGGCCCAATTCCACCACACATATGGGTTCCTAAGGGATTTGACAGCAAGATATCAGTTAAACTTGTAACCATGGGCTTCATTAGCATTGGATTTGTATATATAGTTGAACTAGGGTTCCATTAGGATATACTTTACATTATCAAATTTAACCTACTTCAAGAAACCAAGAAGGCAGCCGTTCTTCTCTCCAAGAAGCAGCCCGGTTTTATCTTTCTATCTTTTATTTGGTTTCTTGATTCTATTATAGGTTGTAGCTAAACTCTTTTATTCCGGTAACAATTAAGGAAACTTTAGCTATTCTATTTTATGAAATCAAATCTGTTCGTATACTTTATTTTACGCAAGTATCTGTGATTCTCTGTGTTTGCTGTGGTTAATTGTTTCGGATCTATTAGGTAGTTCGAAATATTCATTAGATCGGAATTAATTAGTAGCCAATTAAATCGGCCATCCGTAATTGTGGTTTAGATTTAATTAGTGGTACATTGATTCTTCAGAATCAAGGGAAAATCAGTCTTAATTCGGTAATCCTGCATCAGAGTTTATCGGTTTTGAATTGGGTCTCTCTAATTATTAATGATGTCGGCACATTAAATCCATAGAGCGTCTCTAGGGTTGTCAGTCGATTAGGGAAATAATTGGTGAAGCGTCTTCGTGATTATCAAGAAATTAAGGAGAGATAAGACCGCGTCAGAAGCGTCTTCGGTGGTTATAACTAATTTATTTGCATGGATTAAAGTCAATTTTGCATCGATGATTGAAATAGTTAGCTAGAGTAGAATTAATTGGAACCCGGAATATTTTACATATCTGATACAAATCCTTTTCTTAATTTTCGCTATTCAATTTCATTCTCAAAATACAAATCTTTGCTACTAATTTTCGTGATTATTGTTAGATCAAAAGATTAGAAAAATCCTCGCCAGTCCTTTGGGAGACGATCTTGCTTGCTGCTGTTCTGGTCAGTGTGGGCATACCGACCGCCGATCGAATTATTTTTGGTGGAGAAACGACGCTACCAGTAATAACAGTAGTCCAATCCTACCCACACTCAAAACGTCTTACACACACAAGTGTATCCCAATCGGTCGAATACAAAGTAAGAAATAAAAAAATAGAAAAAAGAGAATATCATTTTAATTTTTCATATATTGTATATGAAGGCTAGTGAATATTATCATATAAGGATATATAATTTCACTTAAATTACCATGAGTTTGAGATGGATTAGAAAAATATAGTATTGAGGCACGCGAAGTCGGCAATTAAAATAACAAATAATTACCATATTGAAGATATAGGGTTCATAAATAGGGCAGTAAGAGGTCGCTTAATATATACGGCATCAACCCCAAGAGAGATGGTACGCTTGTTCTAACAGTAATGACCCTGCCGAGTGCCCAATTGGGTGTGGATCCCCATAACCAAACTCAAACCACTGCAAAAATATTTAAATATTTTTTTATTTGCTTGTGCTGAATTTTGGGTGAATTCCTAGGAGGGATGACAAAGGATTGGGTTGGAAAAATATAAAAAATATCGGTATATTGCATTATCGTACTGACTATATAAAAAAATATCAATTTTTTTGGTATATCAAAATTTTTGGTATGGTATCGTACTGATATTTTTTGGTACGATAACGGTATGTAAAAATAAAATTTTTGATATATCGGTATACTGAAAGTTGTATTGGTATATCAGTAATGTTTAGTATACCGGTATATCAATGGCATTTGGTATACTAGTTTTTCGATATACAGGTATACCGAACGATATTTGGTGTAGTATTTTAGTATATACCAAATACTGATATATTGAAATATTGAAATATTTTTGTTAAACTGGTAATTCGGTATGACACAGTATATATTTCGGTATGAAATGGTATACTAAAATTTTCGGTTTGAAATAATATACCAAAAAGTTGGTATGAAACGGTATACCAAAATTTTGGTAGAATACGGTATGAGTATATTGTCATACCGAAAATTCGGTATTCCGATAGTTCGGTATACCAAAAGTTCTGTACGATATCGATATAAATTTTTTATAAACCGATATTTCAATATAATATACATTTTCGGCGTAAAATTTCGAGATACCATATCATACCAGCAAATAATTACAAAATAGAGTTAAATGTGAAAATAAATTATTAATAAATAAAAAATAATTTTTCAACGAGATTTTGATGGTATATTTCTTGAAGTTCGACACCTACAACTACGATGGACACAAAATAAATTAATTTTTTTTTTTTTTTTTTATGTTTACTTCAAGTAACTATAATTTATCACATTATTAGTATTCAATTGTTGTACTAGAAATTTGAGTTGATCTTTTCTTGGCCTAATGATGTAGCATTTACTGAGATGGTGGTGGCAAGAACATACCAAGATTTTTATCACAAGAGAGGCGAGACTCTGTATGGTTACATAATTTTCGTATAAGAGAAATGTATATATAATTACAATGGCTAAACAAAATTTGCAAGACATATATTTATATTCTATTTTTAAAATTAAAATAAGAATTCATTTTTAATTGAGTTCATTTACTTTCGATTTTCTTTTTTCTTTTTCTTTACTTAACTAGGTATACTTTCATGAATGTTATAGTTTAGTTCCCATTCTTAGTAACTTACCGATTAATAAGTTTTATCGATACGTGCCCTACTAGCATTTTTAGTAATTTATTTTATTATAAATAAAATTGAAGTGAGGAAAGACGTGTATCCAAAAGGGTTTAAATTTTTTAAGTTTAACCCTATTAATCATTAAACTCAAAATAAAATAATAAAAATAAATAAATTGCAAATTTGGGTTAGGAACGTCTTTTCGGGGCCTGCGCGTCCCCGAAAGATGCATAAGGTACATACCTACGCAACACCTCAACCAAGCCCGCCTCACCTAGAGTGTACTAGACCCAAAACCCTTAAACCGTTATGCCTCACGCCTATGCGAGCGGCTACGCCTGCGTCAAATGGAACCTTCCTCAACTTTTTGTTCTATATGGAGTAACTTTGGCAGGTGTGTTATCCAAAAAATCCAATTTTTTTATGGAGATCAAAGACAAACCTACAAGACGCGGGTGCAATATTAATATGATCTATGACCTTTTTCTAGAAGGGGGGAATCTCTCATTTATTTTTTTACTCTTGGCCTACAAAAATGATATGGTACTTAAACTCGCTTTGGATTGATCTCGTGGTAGTCGAGTTCTAGACGATACATTTCGGGCCCTTCCTCTCTCGATGCAATGATGATTTCAATACTTCTTGGATACACTAGCATGGTAACTATGGACGGAAAGGAACCACTCTCTGGAGGAAAACAAAATGTTATGTATATAAGATGCATGTCCTTTCTTAGAGCCCGTGGCCTTGATTTTTAGATGAAGAATTGTGTGGGAAGGAAAAATAAGGTACAAACTGTGGAGTATAGGGGATTTCAGTATAACGCTAATCCTTTTAATCCGGTATCAATGGGGTTTCATACCTCCCAAGACACCATCTATTGGTTTGTTTTGTATGAACAACAACACAACTATGTTCAAAAATGGAAGTGAGAGATTTGGTTATAGTTATGAATGAAGTTTGTCACCTGATTCTTATTGATTGAAAAGAGTGAACCATTTTGGTAGCATGGCTGTCTTAGAAGGCCTAGCTATGCTTTTTGTAAAACCCGAGTTGCCTTGGAAAATAGTATTTAGCATGTATGTATTTGGAGTGATTAATAAATTTTGGGGATGACATTAAAGAGTTTGACCGAGCGTTTAAATGTGAAAGGTTCAAGCATATTTCATGTCAAGCGAATGGCGTAGCACATTGCTTAGCTCACTATAAAATTGTTATAAGTTCGAATATGCCCCACTTATAAAAATGATATGATGTATGCCTTCAAATGGGTAAAGAGATTCATCTATTCCCTTTAAAAGAAAGTTGGATAATTAAAAAATGTCTTGAATTAAATAAAGAACGTGTAAATTTCAAAAGGATTATTGAATATGAAAAATAATGTAAAGCAGTATAGCTCAAAACTTGGCTCGAGCTTGATGCGAATTCATCAAAATAGAAAGCAAGTTTAGCGCTAAATAAGCCTTAGTAAAGCTCAGGCTCAAAGAAAATCCCTACGAACAAGAAAATGACAATAATAAAAAGTGATGTGACCATATAAATGTTCATTACAGAAGTTCATACTAAAAAAAAAAAAAAAAAAAAGGTAAGTGGACTCAGTCAATGGAACAAGCTGCACAAAAAGAAGTGCCTGGCAAATATGCAATACAGAAGATTTTACCAAGAGACCAAAATCCATTAGCCAACTAAATGGTTATTATGATTTAATCATATTGAATTTGGAACAGATATAATTCATAATATGAAGTCTATTACCAATGAATCTGGCTTGGGTTGAACCCCCAGTCCATTAAGGAATGCCTTGTATTAAATATGGGCAACCTTATGAGTAAAAAGGCCAAGATAGTATGGGGAATCATCGTACAAGGAGTATGCTAGTTTATTTTTGTTGGTAAGAAAAAAGAGGCTTCGAGAACATGGAAGAATCATTAGATGAAGTGTGGGAAAAGCTCAAGTTCAAAGTTGCATGGTGGATCGTTGAACATAAGGATTTCAGAGGATTTCAAATTTCTAATGTATCTAGAAACTTAAGTATATTATTGTAGCATTAATAATACACGACAATGAGACTTCTAATCCCTAGGTAATTCACCATTTCTTCAATAAAGTTTCATTTCTTATCAAAATAAATAAATAAACTAGGTATATGATAGAAACAGCTGCAAACAACAAAGAAGGTGTGGATGTCAACTAGAATAAAAGTGGAGGCTCGCGCTCATGAGGACGTTAGCACAATAATTTACATTAAAATCATGTTGCCAATCCAAAACGATCTTAGTCTAGAAACAATTTCTTCTTGCACTGCTTCAGAGTTTCACTTATGAGCACATACATACATATCCACGCATCCATGTTTGTTCAGCGACACTGTGTCTACGCTTACTGAATATATCAGAACCTTAAGTGAAAATGAACCAAAAGAATGACATAGTATGATCTCAGAAGAGAATAAATATCACCCGCATCACAGATGGGCGAAAACTAGGGATATCCATGGAGACGTAATCCCATAAAAACTGGTGTGGAAGCTTACTAGAAAGAAATCTCAAATTCTTGAAATGGCGAAAAAAAGGATTCCTAGATGCAAGTAATTGGTAGATAATCAGTACTCGTACAGATAAGTAGATAATCAGCACTCCTACCTCCGCTTTATTAGCTTCATCTTCACCCTTTGCTTTTCATCCTAAATCTGTGTATGGAAAAAGCTAGCCTGCTTCTCATTATCAACAACTTAAAGCATCTCTTTACTCTTTTCAAAACATCTGTTAAATTCTAGGTCATTCTCAGATGCATTAAGCTTGATTGCTTCAATATCGGCTGCCATTTGGGCATTTTCCCTGTCCAGCATTCTCACAGAATCAACGAGGAATAGTCCCTCAGAATTTGCTTTTCGTACAGATTGTTCTGCCTCCATAAGAATCAGAATGCATTAATTTTCAACATAGGTTTTCTCATTTTTTATTTTTTCCTGGTCCAACTTCTCCAACCTTAGCATCTTAAGTTCCAGAAAATCTTTGATTAACCTTCTTACTGAGTCTATTACTTTCTTCTGGGCCCATTCCTTTTGCTCCTTAGCCTTTTCATGCAACCCTCTATAATTCATGATCTAAGTGGATCATCAGAATTGCTCCCCAACCATACTATGAGGCTTGCCTCATCAGAGCAGGTTGCTATGGTTCTGAGGAAGTCAGAGCTCACAATATCAGCAACTTCTATTGGTTTTCTATGAGTGCTGGGGATAGCTTGTTGCACAATCACTGGATAATTGCACTCCGAACAGCAGCTGTGAGAATAAAGATCTCTGTCTGAAATGAGATACTAAAGCAGGTTTAAGATTGATCCTCTAAAAAATGCCAACCTTTTTTAATGATGAATCAACCTGCCTTCCAGATAGAACTTTCTCTGCAGAAGATAGATCAATGGCGTCAATTTCTTCATTTGTTATGAGGCTATATACGCTTCAGATGAGAAGATGTAGTGGTTGATGGAACACGATCCCATTTTCTGATTAAAAGGTACTACACAGCATCTGAGCTTTGTATGCCTCGGCGGGTTTGCATCTCAGAATTAACCATAGTTTCTACCATGCTTCCGTATAACTCATCCATATTCTCAAAAGCTTCTGTTTTTGGCTGAACTTTTGTCTCAATATAAATCAATCAAGTTTTCCAAAACATTATCTAGAAGATCCATTGGCCCTTGGAAATACCCAGCATGTAAGACTGCAGTTTCTACTTCTGCCGTACTATACCCTGATTCAACAGCTGTTCTTTGACTTTAGTATATAACACTTGAAGCTTCAGATAAAGAAAGTCCTCCAGTTCGTTCTCCGTATAACTGTACCTGTCTGTAGATAATGGATAACTTGAATCTAGCCGAGAATTCTTGTTCTTTGGATCACTTGATCGATCAGGATGGAGATTTGATGTTTGTCCCAGATCAAGCTTACAACAAAACGAGACCCTTAATCCTGCTGTGGCCTGCTATATGAGTCACTTCTTATCATTTATTTAAAGACACCATATTTTAAACAGCTTCTTTCCAAGTCCTTTTTAAGTTTTCCCTTCCCCTTTTAATTTGAGTCAATTGTTCCCTACTTTTCATCCACAATACTGGAACATCTTAAGGTCTCCTATGCACATGTGACAACAGACATGAAACTATTTTGGAAAGCTTCCCCACACACAAATGTCACAACATTGAATGTTTTTATGACACAATTAACAATTTGCCACAGCTTTTCTGACTATTCATTAACTGAATCAAAAGTAAACGAACAAAAAGAGAGTAATGCCATTAAAATGATAAATGAGAACTGTAAGAAAACAAGTGAAAAAAAAAAAAAAAAAAAAAAAAAAAAAAAGGCATGAAAATCTGAGGAGAAAAATTACATGATGCTCAACTTTTTAGTTATATTATAATATAATTAATGAAGAAAATCAATCTTGAGGTAACGCAGTCAATTTTAGATGGGTGAGAATCAGAAGGAAACATAATTTATTTATAAAAGAAAAATCATATGACCTACTTCCTTATCCAAGTCTCCGAATACAAAGTTTTCACTACTAGCAAGACAAAAATTAATTGCTTAAAGGAAGCTCGACCTCTTAATTTGCTCTACTTCACACTCACTAAGAAATAGCAAAAAGGAGAACCGGCCAAGCAAAAACGTAGACCACCAATATTCAATGCACATTGTAATATGCTAACAAATAATGAGAATTTTCTAGAAGAATGCTAAAAGCTACTCCCAATTCATGACTTTAATATGTGAAATGGGCTTCGACGTTCCAAAACTAGGCTTACTTCAATCGAATTCACTAGAAAAAGGAACTTCAGGTTAAGGACCAAATTATTTTTTTCATCTATATTACAAGACCCAAATAAAGTTGCGAAGAAAAATGTGAAATATATTCATAATTCACTACAGAGAATATTATTAAACCACAACATAAAAATTTGTAGATATAGATGAGTAATGACCTTACAAGCATTGGGTAAAATTATTTTCCCAAAATGCTTTTACAAACTTAATGGCATCCTTTTAATGATTCCGTGCAAATCCATTTTCTAATTCAAAGTCCAAACTGACATTATGCACACTGATCTTAAATGACTGAACATCTCAATCCCTAGAAGATACACACATCTTATATCAGAATCTAGAAAATTATAAATGGTATATTATACTATATAAAAGGAACAATTTGTATTAAAGCTAGAATTCAAAGAGAAAAATACCAAAAAAAAAAAAAAAAACAAAGATAAAAACTTTTCCAAACGGCTTATAAGAATTTCCATGAGCTCACCTTGTGCACTAATGACCAATTCTTAATACAGAGTAGTCAACCATATTCAGCACAACCAATTTGATGCAATCAACATCATCCTGGGCTGGCTCTTTTGGTAATTCATTGGTTGAAAAAGATTCAGGATTTGTAAGTGCTTTATGGGTTAACCATTCAAGATCAGGAAGAAGGCACAATAGTCAACAGCAACTGAGACCAGAATCTTCTTTGAGCAACCCCTCTTCTCTTTGTAGCCAGAGATAGGATAACACATTGTTTCCACTTCTCAGCTGAGTGGATTTCCAAGGCTGGGACTGCATTGATTGATGATGCAGTATCCGATCAATCTCAATGTCTTCAGAGATGCTGCAGGGATCAAATTTGTGAAAATGAAAGATATCAGTCTCACAGATATCCTTTATCTCCCCTCAGTGCCACGTCAGCTAACCCACAATAGCAATATCGAGATAACGTATAATTTTCTGGTTGGGTTAACTCATGAAGACATTGAGCCGCAGGAGTGCAGACAAAATTTGGTCAGTTGGGTCAACATGTTTCACTATTCATATTGAGAAGATTTTAACCTTCAATGGGGTTTTCCTTGTCTTCCGTAGTGATGCATTTAGGACGAAATCTATAAGAAATAGCATTATTAACAAATTTTCAATCATTATATTTCACCTCTAGTATGCTACCTATTGTAAAGTTCATCTTAAATTAAGGGATGCACACCAACACATTAACAGTATACTGCTAAAGTCGTATATCTCCTTACGACTAAGTATAATAGGAATTGCAGAAAGACAGGCATGGTCGGACACAATATTTTAAACTAAAATACTTTTACTCGTTGCCATACTCTCGCGAATATACCGGAAATTTGACCTAGTGCGTCGAATTTAGTGAGTATAAGTGTTCTCTCACCGAATTCAGAAACTCGGGAGAGTCTGTCACTTTATCAAGCAATTCATAAGGGACCCTTTATGCACAAAACTATATAATGCCAGAAAACATCAAACGTTTTAGAAAAAGGATGCATACGGGAACAAATAAAACAGCAAGATAATGCATGAAGGATGTAAAACATAATCATAACTTGTAACCCTAAGCGGAACCTGATCCTGCCGGAACTATGAACACCACCCAATCTGGGAAAATGAAACTTACAATTAGAAATCGAACTCCAAAGTCCAAATAAGTGTAGAGGGGTAACGTTACGAGGTCACAAAGGTCCAGATAGCATGCTAATCCTAGTGATTATCTGAAATTAGGTGGAATTATTCAGGATTAGCTATCCATGACACATGTGCACTTGAGGAGTATCTGTGCACTGCGCGGAGCGCTATCGGCTTACCACATGAAGCACTTACGAAGTGGAGACTTGAGAGCTGCTTTAAAGCAAACACTTTGAGTCCTGGAAAGTTCTCCACAAAGTATGGTGGCAATTCACGACCAAAAGGCCTTGCAAGCGGTGAATGCAATTCGCAACCGTAAGGCTTTGGGGACGGTGAAGCAAAGTGACTTCAGGGTTCTTGGGCAAATGTAGGAAAGATGTGTTGAGCAGAGGACTTAAAGATAAGAGTTTTCCAAAACTGTTCAAATGTGACCTTTCTTGAGGTGTTGGGAGTGTCTCCACCAAGAGACACTTATGTTTGAGTAGGATCCGCTGATAAGTTGTAAAGTGTAGCAGTGCAGTGGTGGCGTGGCGAATGCTACCCAATGCGGGCGTATTAGATGGGCTGAGATTTTGCACAATTCATATTGAGGGCATAAGCTACTTACAGACTTTGCATAAGTGAATTTGGAGTTTGGACAATAGAGATACGAAGAGTCACGTTCCTCGGCCAAACAATATCTAGTTGTAGAAAAAGAGAAGTTTTCTTGTTGTCTATTAAAAGGGGGCATACTCTTCATGAGCGATGGTGGGCAGTGGCCAACCCTTCGTGTATTGATGAGTATTGAACGTGCACATCTCTGGGGTATGATGAGTACCTCTAGGGGCCGACTCTAAGCATTAAGAGGGTTAGAAAAAGTCCTCGGTCGAATTGGGGATCGATTAGGCGACATGAAACGACGAGATCCATGTTGACGTCTTTGGGCTTTGAGGTTGTCGGTGAGCCACATAGGTGCCTTGCACGCTGTGGAAATTATAGGGCCCCGCCTTTAGGCCGAGAGAGTGATCAAGGCATACATCCCGATGCCGGGTGAGCTGACTCATAGCATGCATTATTGTATCTAGCCATGTTGTGAGGGATTTTTGGCTTGAGACATGTGGTTGCGTGGCAACACCGCATAGTAGGTCAATTGTGGGCATGCGTTGGCATGCAAGACAAACGTCCCGAGCATAGTGTGGGCGAATATGAGATGATGGCACATTATCTAAGCCAAGGTTTGCAATGTTGTCCGTCTCGGGCAAGGCAAAAATGAAGAGCCTTAGGTACATAATCTAGGACACCACGAGTGCATGATGAGCATAAGGGGTTGCGATGTGGGCATGCAAGCGACCCTCAGTGCTGTGATGGAGCATGATGGCTCGAAGGCCATCACGAGTTATGTCGAAAGGACTTGAGAGTGTGAGGGTGTAGCAGGTGTGCTAGCTAGTTGGGGGTTAATGCCAAGACACGCAATGGACGCTCTTGCGAACATGGTCATTGAGAATAGGCGAGTGATTGCGGAAGATGCATCACAGGGATGTGTTATAATGAGTATGCTAGTAAACTTGGTGTGTTATATTGAGCAATGAATCATCATAGAACTTGATGAGGCGAGAAAGCCGCAAGAGCCTTTGTGGCTTCGTTGTGTGAAAACTCAACAGCTCGAGTAAGGAAAGGCCGCATCATTAAAAAACTATATTTCATATTTTAGATATAATAATTTATTATAATATATGTATATATAATATCGGTATGTTAAAACAGATTTGAAATGGAAACATTATTTAAATTTTAAACTTTTAGTAAAACTAGTATTTTTTTCGTGCATTGTACAACTTATAATATGATAATATAATAAATTATTATAAAAATAGTTATATAATTTTTTAAATAAAATCCATAATTATATAAAATATCTTTTGATAACAAATGTTTAAAATAAAAATATATGACAACATAATAATATATTAAATATTAAAATATATCACAATTAATATAAAAAAAATATTTTATATTTAAAAATTAATATTTTATTATTATATATGCAATATGAATATTAAATTAAAAATTATGAAAAAATGAATATTTAAAAAAAATAAAGTTGAGGTGAAAAAGTTATAAGCTTTTGAAAATTAAAGTGGAAAAAAATTATATATATATATATATATATATATATATATAAAAGTACATTAGCTGTCAACTTTAGCCCTCCGTTCAAACTCCTTTTTTTTTTTTTTTTTTGTCTGTGCTTCACGGGTTTTTTTTCAAAATAATGCAAAAAAAAAAAATTTACGAGATAGGCATGTTTTGGAACAGTTTTTAAAAATAGGTAAAACGTCACCGCCGGTGACGTTATTTCGAAAAAACGTCACCGAAGGTGACGATTTTAAATCTAAAATAAAGAACGTCACCTAAGGTGACGTTCTTTATGTTATATGTTATATATATATATATTCAATATATATAATACATACATACATCCATACATGCATATATATATTATATATACACACACACACTGACACACATATATATATATATAATCAATAAATATATATATATTTTAAATATATATTCTTATTAACATATATATGTACATATTTATAAAATATATATTTATATATTAAAATAAATATTAAAATATAATTAATAAAATTAAAATATTATAATTTTATTTAAGATAATAAAAAAAAATATTATAATTTTATTTAAGAAAATAAAAAATATTTAAATTTGTTTTTATAATATATATATTATATATATATGTATTTATAAATAATAATATATATTTTGAATATTTACATATATATATTTTTATTTATTAAGTAAATATATAAAAATATATAATAAATTATAATTTTAAAAAGTAAAATATTATAATTTTATTTAAGATAATAAAATTTATTAAATTAAATAAAAAATTTTAATTATTAATTCATATTTTGAAAATAAATAATATATATATAATAATATATAAATATATATATAATTTCGGATATTATATATATTATTATTTATAAATATATATTTTATAAATATATATATATATCTATATATAATAGATATTATTTATATAATAGATATTATAATAATTTTAAAAAGTAAAATGTTATAATTTTATTTAAGATAATAAAAAATTAATTAAATTAAATAATAATTTTTAATTATTAATTTACATTTTTTATTTTATTTTCATTTATATAATATAAATATATTATATATTATTTTTATTATAAATATATTGTTTTGTATTTTAAATTTATATTATATATACAATTATACATTAAATTTCCAAACATTGAATGTGTCTTGGTGGTTAAAAGCTGGACGGTTGAGCAAGAGGTTGCGAGATGCATGTATGTATATATATAATCCAAATATTTCTGTAATTAAAAGAAAATTATTTTATTTATTTTTTAATTTTTATTATTTGTATATATATATTTATATATTATTAAAAAATATATATATATATATATATATATTTTTAGAAAATAAAATTACACATAATAATAATTTAAAATTATTCTTTAATTTAAATTTTTTTATTATCTTAAATAAAATTATAATATTTTAATTTTTAAAATTATAATTTAATACATATTTTTATATACTTACTTAATAAATAAAAATATATATACATATTCACAAAATATATATATATTTTATAAATATATATATATATATATTATATATATTATATAAAAGAAAACAAAATAAAAAATATAATTTAGAAATATAATTTAGAACAAATATATTTATAACAAATATAATTTAGAAATATAATTTAGAACAAATATATTTATAACAAATATAATTGAGAAATATAATTTAAAACAAATATATTTATAACAAGTATAATTTAGAAATATAATTTATAACAAATATAATTTAGGAATATAATTTATAACAAATATATTTATAAAACAATATAATTTAATATATATTTTTATATATTTACTTAATAAATAAAAAATATAGATATATACATATTTATATATTATTAATATATATATTATTTTATTTTTAGAATATAAATTAATAATTACAAATTATTTTTTAATTTAAATAAATTTTTTTACCTTGAATAAAATTATAATATTTTACATAATTTAAAATTACAATTTAATATATATTTTTAAGTATTTAATTAATAAATAAAATATATATACATATTGAAAGTATATATTTAGTTTAATATATATTTAAAAATATATATATATATCATACATGTTTTAATATATATATATATATATATGTGTGAGTGTGTATATATATATATGTAATACATAATAAATAAATAATAAAATATATATATTCATGCATGTATGATGTATGCATGTAGTGTATATACTATATATATATATATGACTCATAATATATATAATTTAGAATAAACGTCACCTAAGGTGACGTTTTTAGATTAATTTTTATAATATATATTATATATATATAAATAATAATATATATTTTGAATATGTATATTTATATTTTTATTTATTAAGTAAATATATAAAAATATATATTAAATTATAATTATTAATATATATATATTTACTTTATTTTTAGAATATTAATTAATAATTAAAATTTATTCTTTAATTTAAATAATATTTTTATTATCTTAAATAAAATTATAACATTTTAGTTTTTTAAATTATAATTTAATTTATATTTTTTAATAATTACTTAATAAATAAATATATATATATATACATATTCTAAATAAATAATATATATGTATATAATAATAATATATAAATATATATATATGAAATTAAAATTTTTTTACAATAAACGTCACCTAAGGTGACATTTTTAAAAAACGTCACCTAAGGTGACGTTTTTACATTTATATATAATATATATATTATATATAGATATATATATAAAATATATATTTTTAAATAATAATATATATAATATCCGAATATATATATATATTTATAAATTATTATTATATATATTATTTATTTTCAAAATATGAATTCATAATTAAAAATTATTATTTAATTTAATAATTTTTATTATCTTAATTAAAATTATAATATTTTACTTTTTAAAATTATAATTTAATATATATTTACTTAATAAATAAAAATATATATATTCATATTCAAAATAAATAAATATATATATAATAATAATAATAATATATAAATATATATATGAAATTAAAATAAAATACATTAAACGTCACCTAAGGTGACATTTTTACATTTATATATATAATATATATTATATATAGATATATATATATATTTATAAAATATATATTTATAAATAATAATATATATAATATCCAAAAATATATATATATTTATATATTATTATTATATATATATTATTTATTTTCAAAATATAATATCTGAAAAAAAAATATATATATATATATTTATTATTATTATATATATATTATTTATTTTCAAAATATGAACTAATAATTAAAAATTATTATTTAATTTAATATTTTTTTTATCTTAAATAAAATTATAATATTTTACTTTTTAAAATTATAATTTAATATATATTTTTATATATTTACTTAATAAATAAAAATATATATATACATATTCAAAATATATATTATTATTTATAAATTTATATTTTATAAATACATATACATATATATAATATATGTATTATAAAAATAAATTTAAATATTTTTTACTATCCTAAATAAAATTATAATATTTTAATTTTATTAATTATATTTTAATATTTATTTTGATATATAAATATATATTTTATAAATATATACTTATATATATTAATAAGAATATATATTTAAAAAAAATATATATATATATATCATACAGTTTATATATATATATATATATGTCAGTGTGTGTATATATATATATATATATATGCATGTATGATGTATGCATATATAATATATATATATAACATGTTTAAGTTTAAAATTGTCACCTCCGGTGACGTTTTTTCGAAATAACGTCACCGGCGGTGACGTTTTACCTATTTTAAAACACTGTTCCAAAACATGCTTATTTCGTAAAAAAAAAAATTTTAGCATTATTTTGAAAAAAAACCCTGTGCTTCACATATTTTATTTAACAAAATTAACAAAAATTCCTGTAGAAACAAGTGGAAGAGCAGCGAAATTCAACATAACTACTTTTATATTAAAGATGGAAACATATTTATTCATTTGATTGTAAAATATGATTGAATGTATGATTAAGATAGTATTTACTTGTAAATTTAATTGATGCATTCCAAAAAATAATAAAATTATTTTTTTTTTTTACTTTTTTTATTTTATTATTATTATTGTTTTTAGTTATTGCAAGGATTGATAAATGGTTCACAAATAATAAATATTAATTTTATAATTTTCATAAAATATTTAAATGAGACTTTTGTAAAACTTTTAAGTGAATTACTATTTTGAGGAATTAGATATAAATGCATGTATGTGTGTATATATATATGTCACATGATCTATATATTGAGAAGTTATTAAAAAATATATAAATCGTAGATAAAGTAGAAAAGTTAAAGCCACTTGCCTCTGACAAATTGAAGTTAAGGTATCACTTTTAAATTGTGACATGTGTCCTTCGTATAAGGAAATGTCAAGTGATAGTTTGGTCTTTTTTTCTTAGTATATTGGAGGGATTTCAAACATTAATCTACAAATTTTATTTAAGATTATTTTCAAAATTTGATAAAATACAGTAAAATATATTCAAACTTGAAGACCTAATGTCTAACGAAGATCTTATAAGAATTAGACCAAAATTAAGGGGATTGAATAAAAAAGAAAGCACAATCACCAAGGGCATCATATATATATATATATATATATATATATATAATTATACTTAAAATAAAATAATCAAATTTATATATATAAATATTCAATATGTTTGAATCAGCATTTTGTCGGTCATTAAAAGCTCATGAACTAATTGGTAAAATATAATAATAATAATAACTTAATATATATTTATAATACATATACAGTTAATTATTAAACATATAGAAACAAAGTCTATTTCTTTAAGCAGAAAATAGATTTAGAGAAATACTTACAGTTTTTGAGAATATAATGATTAATGGAAGATCAAATACGTTAAATTCTCATCCCTTTATTTCCCATATCAAACATGTCTCATGCATCAGTAATCTCAACCAAATAACAAATACTTGATTGTCAAATTATTCTCAATTTACAAATCAAAGTCCAACAACATTCTTACTATCACCTCAATTATATTTACAGCTTTAAGTAATAGGTAAAAAATGAGTTAAGAATTAGGTGTAGAACTTTTGTTCCTTTCAGTTATTTTACGATTGAAACTCCGAGCTCCCTTGATCTGCAACAAAGGGTCTTTGAAACTTGAATCCATCCTAACCATAAACTTATGGAGCATAGGTGTATGGTGAGAGTGTGATTTTCCAACTCTTTATGTTGTAAGTTAAATGTCACGAATCTCTCAATACAATACCATTGTCCTTATGTTACGACATAGAAACAAATGCAAGCTCCTAAAAATTACAAACAAAACTATTTTGGGCTGGAGCTGTTAGATTTATTTGTAAGCCCAACCATAGACCATATCTCACAACCACTCTTTCATGTTCACATCGATATGATGCAACATTTTGTTTGAAAAGTTTTGCTAATTATTTTGAGTTTATATTGTTGCAATGGTTCTAAGTATTACTTTGAAACTATGACACATTCTTCCCCCACCCATAGTAATAGTTCATTTTTACAAGTCCTAAGTCAATGGAATCCACGACCACCACAAAAGGACCCAATAAGTACACATAAATGGCTTAAAATTTTACTTAAATTGACTTCTCACCTTGACACTTTTTCCGACCAAAACCCGTTACATCTACAATGTAATAGAGCTAAAGATCAAATCAATGGTGATGAACACGGAAAAAGTAAATTGCAATGCAAATAACAAAAAACCAAGACTAAAAACCATATGTCTGATCTTATCAGAACCATCCCTTAAGAGAAACTATTTTGAAACCATCCACATATATTGTTGAAATATTTAGGCCATAAATTCTGCAAAATATGCCGCGGAGATGATAATTAAAATTATTTCTACGATTCATTTCTAAACTTGCACGTCGCCACATACGTAATTAAAATAACAATTTAGCATTATACCTATCGTGATTTCACGTTCTTACCGATAATCCACAAATTTTTGAATTGCTAGCCATCAAGGACGATTGAAACTGCCCAACCTTGATGCATAAATATACATTATACCTTGATTCCCATATATCATGTTTACAACAAAATTAATAATCTAGAACTAAAAATATAATTAAGAATCTCAAGACATGAGAAGAAGAGGAGGAGAGCACAAGAAAGGAGTAATTCGAACTCTTTGGTGGCGTGACTTGGGGGCCCAAATTCCCCCTGTGGTTGTTGGAATATCTTGGCCATAGATCATACAAAATACGCAGCAGAAGTAAATAATTAAAACTATTTCTATGATTTATTCATAATCTTACACAACCTCATATACGTAATTCCAATTAAAGGTTTAGCAATATACCAAGCAATTTCACATTCTAAGCAAAAATCCACAGATGACTGGATCACACGTTAGATCAAAGACGTTTGAAACCTCCTCTCTAAGTTTATCCATACCCAGCTTTGATGAGTAGACACATAGTGTGGCTTGATTCCTATATCCTATTAGAACTAAAAATATAATCTGGAATCTCATTACATGAGAAGAGAGAAGAGAATACACAAGAAGAGAAGGAGTCGTCCCCTTCTAACTGTTCATGTCTTGTATTCGATGTCACTCAATTCTCACATTGGGGATCTATTTATAGAGATTCCCTTAGGTCTCCTCATGAGTTTAAAAGTCCTAAACTCCATGTGTCGAACCTATCTCCAAGACTAAACCTTTAGATGATTCTTGGACTTTACTTAATTTCTAGAATTAATTCTTAAACCCAAAAGACTTCACCCCCATTAAGTATTTATTCTAGCATTAACTTTCCACTTGGAGATGCATGGCATTGTTGAATTATAACTTTCCACTCTTCTTCAAGGACACATTGTCTTATCTCAATGTCGGCACATCTCTGGAACAAGAATGGTTCATCCCAATAATAAAATTTTGCATCATGTAGAAATTTTTTCTTTTGATGTGAGTTGAAGTCTTTTGGAATGAAACCTCCCATTATAAAATTTACAAAATCTACATACCATGTGATGTTAGCTCCTAGTGCTAACAATTCTTTGTCCGAGAAGACTACGTTGATGGGTGCTTGATTCTCAATTCGATTCGCATCTGTTTCTAATTGTGAAAGGTGGTCCACCACCACGTTTTACATAGCCTCGTCGGTATCAGATTTTACAATCAAATTCCTACAAAAGTAAAACCCATTGAATTATTTTGCATCTTTCTTTTGAAAGAGATACCTTATAGCTGCATGGTCAGTATATACAATAGTTTTAGTACCTATTAAATATGATTGAAATTTATAAAAGGCAAAGACTACTGCTAGCATCTCTTTCTCCATAGTGGTATAATTTCTTTGTGCTACATCGAACATCTTGTTTGTGTAGTAAATAACTCTAAAACATTTATTTCGCTTTTGACCAGAAGCTACTCCCAAATCATAGTCACTTGCATCACACATCAATTCAAAGGGTTGTGTCCAATTTGGGGTTACCAAAATTAGGGCATTAATTAATTCCTTATTTAATAACTCAAAACCCTGCAGGCACAAATCATCAAGCACAAAAGGTGTATTTTTTTCAAGCAATTTGCACATGGGTTAGGTTATTTTAGAAAATTAGCAATAAAGCTTCTATAAACCTAGCATGTCCCAAGAAACTCCTTAATGCTTTTTCATTAGCAGGTGGTGGTAATTTTTCAATTGCCACTACTTTAGCTCTATCCACTTCTAACCTTTCAACAATTTTTTTTTGCCCAAGTACAATATCATCCCTATAAAATGACATTTTTCTCAATTTAAAACTAAATTAGTTTCTTCATATCTTTGTAACACACGTGTTAAATTATGTAGGCAATAATCAAAAGATGACCCATTACGGAAAAATTGCCCATTAAAAACTTCCATAATATTTTCAATTAAATCATGAAATATGGCCATCATACATCTTTTAATGGTTGTAGGCGCAATGCATAAACCAAAGGGCATTTTTCTAAAAAACACTATATGGGCAAGTAAATACAGTTCTATGCCGATCTTCAGGTGCTACGGCTATTTGATTATATTCCGACTATCCATATAGAAAATAATAAAATACATGACCAGCCAACCTATCCAAGATTTGATCAATAAAAGGTAACAGAAAGCGATCTTTACGAGTAGCTTCATTTAATTTTTTATAGTCAATGCAAATTCTCCATTCATTAACTACTCGAGTTGCCACAACTTCATTTGTTTGTTCACTTTTTACGATAGTCATTCCCCCCTTTTTAGAAAAGACTTGTGTAGGACTCAAAAATAGGAAAGTAATTCCATTATCCAGCCATTTTAAAACTTATTTTCTTACTTCCTCTTGTATGATAGGATTTATTCTCCGTTGATGTTGCACACAAGGTTTATGAGGTTCTTCCATTAAAAATCTATGCATGCAAATAGATGGATTAATTCTCTTCAAATTAGCTAAAGACCAACCTATTGTAGTTTTATGTTGTTGAAGTACCTCCAATAATTTACTTAACTCAGATTCTGACAAGGCACATGATACACTTACCGGAATAGTTTCACCTTCACCAAGGTATGCATAAGATAAGTGACTTGACAACTCTTTCAATGGTGTGGCTTTTTCTAATTCTTTTGACTTGTCCTCAAGTTTCAATGGTGTGGCTTTTTCTAATTCTTTTGACTTGTCCTCAAGTTTCTTCTTTTTTTCTTCAATGTTTTATAGGCTTTCATATTGTTGTGTGTCCATCTCCAAATCTTGGAAAGCCTGCAAAGCATTAAAATTTTCAAGTACTTCCACATTATCAAAATCAATAATATTTTTACAAGAGGAGATAGAATGGCTTATGGAAAATCCAAGTGATTCGGTTGGGCATCTTTTGGCTTGCTCTTCATCGACAAATATTTGGCTCACATCCACAACTTTGCATTCCTCCACATCCTCTTGAAACTTCATTGCATCATATAAAGAGTATACAACTTTCTCATCATTAACCCTTAAGATTTGTCTCATTTTTGCATGTCAATAATTGCTCTTCGAGTAGCTAGGAATGGTTTCCTAATATCAATGGCACTTCATGGTTTTCTTCCATCTCTAATACAACAAAATCCACAAGAAATTTGAATTTATCAACTTTTACAAGTACATCTTCTATAGTTCCCTTAGGATGTTTTACAGATCTATCAGTTAATTGTAATGTAACGGACGATGGCTTTACTGTTCCCAATCCCAATTTCTTAAATATAGAAAATGGCATCAAATTTATACTATCCCCCAAGTCACACACTTAATTAAAATAAGTGTTACCAATTACACAAGGAATTGTATAACTCCCCAGATCTTTCAATTTTTTTGGAAGCTTCCTTTAGAGGATTGCACTACACTCCTTGATTAGAATGACCATCTCGTAATCTTCAATTCTCCTTTTCTTCACCACGATATCCTTAAAAAATTTAGCATAGTTAGACATTTGTTCAATAGCTTCAGCAAAAGAGATACTAATTGAATTTTCTTAAACATTTCCAAAAACTTAGTAAATTTTGCATCATTCATTTGCTTCTTTTACCTTTTTTGGGAATGGTGGTGGTGGAACGTATGCAGGCGGTGGCACATATTTGGGCATTTTCACACCCCCATTCTCTACCGTAGCTTTTGGGAGTTCTTGTGGTTTTCCCAATTTCTTTTATTCATCAGTGTCTACTTCAACGTCTACATTCGTAGGCATTAGAGGACCCTCATATTGCTTTTTGTTTCTCAACTCAATAGCTTGACACTGCTCCTTTGGGTTAACTTCTGTATTGCTAGGAAATTGACCTTTTTATTGTAGACTACCCATTATTTTAGCCATTTGACCCACTTGCATCTCCAATGATTTAAATTGGGCTCCCATGTTGGTTGTGAACTTGTTCAACATATTGGCTAAATTGTCTATCGTTGGTACCTCCATATCCATTCTTTACTTTGTGGTCTACATAAAAGATGAAAGTATATTTTCCAAATCCGGTTTCTTCCCATCATTTATAACTCCATTAGTAACAAAAAAATCAAGTGGTGGGTGCATAATTTTTTTTGGATTCGAATAATTAAGTCTATCTCTTTATCCAAACTGATTTTGTCTACAATTATTATTGTAGCCTCGTCCTTGCATATAATTCACATTCTCCAGTGTGTTTTGGACTACAATTGCTTATTTGTGAATATTTTCAGATGGTGACATGTCATTCTTAGTCAATAATGTGATGGTTTGGGCCATGGTAGTCATTTGTGCAGACAACTCTTTTATTTCATCCGTTGTGCTAGAAATTTTAGCCACATTTATCACTGTATTCTTTGTGATGGCCATTGTACACTGTTTGAAGCCGTTCTTCTAGCAAGTATCACCTCATCAATAGTTAATGATAATAGAGTTCCTTCTGCAGCTGCATCGATTTGATTATGAGTTAGCTCTAATAAACTAGTATAAAAATAACATACCTACTGATCGGTTGCAAATCCATGTCGGGGGCACTTTTATAAGAGATCTATGAATCACTCTTAAGCTTCATACAAAGGCTATTCATCGAATTGTATAGAAAAAGTGATCTCCCCCTTTAATCTCAATGTCATGCTAGGTGGATAATACTTGTTGGAGAATTTCTTACATAAATTTGACCAAGTTCTAACTGGATCCTCATCTAATGATTGGTACCACCACTTCGCTTTATCCCTAAAAACATGAGAACAATTGAAGCCTTATCAAATCAGCTACCACAACATTTATCTTAATGGTGTCACTAATCTCCATAAATTGTACCAAATGTGCATTGGGATCTTCTAATGCACGACCTCCAAATTGATTCAGTTGTACCATAGATATTGAAGAAGGTTTAAGTTCAAAGTTACTTGCACCTATGGCTTGTAGTCGTCCTCCACCATAATTTCAAGTAATGAGAGGTTGTAAAGCCTCTCGAATTGGAGGTGCATTGATCGGTAGGGCTGGAGGTTGTTGTTGTTGTTGTTGTTGTCTCATCAAAGCACGCAACTCCTCCATCTCTCCATGCATTACTTCAATTTCATCCATTCTATTTTCTATCATCCAATCTACTCGTGTTCTTGAAGTGCTTCTGTGTGGGGCAATCGTTTTTATCTCTAGATCAATTAGTATCAAATTCCTTGCACCTTTGGATTGAGTGTTCATAAACTACTTGGAAATACAAAACGAATAAGATATATAAAAGAGAACTACGAACTAAACTATAATATACACTTTAAATTAAAGTCTAATATCTAAAAAGAATATCAGTTGTAAATTATGCCAGCCCTAGGCAATGGCACCATAAACTTGTTCGCTATTTTATATCACTTAAAATAAGACTTACAAGTACACGAGGTAATTTATAGTAATACTATGGTGAGTAGAGGTATCCTGTCCACATGGACTGTATATGGTAAAATCAACTAAGTATTCATTTATAATATTATCCTTTATCTAAAGAATTGAATAATTGTGATTGGTTTTGTAAACTAAAATAAAACAAACAAAGATATCAAATTCAGATAACTAAGAAAGTTCAGAGATTAAAAGGATTCCAGTACCATGCATTTATATGGTTCATATGAGTCCCTTTAATATATCAAACCTTCTTTAATTCCTATATTTGTAAGAGAATCACTAATGTAGTTGGATTCTCTCCCAAGCAAGATCCAAAAGTAGATTAGACTTCATTGATCATCCTCAATCTCAAAGTGTTATCTAACTCCGAATCATGCCTTGGATCTATTCTCATCACAATACTTACTAATCTATCGATCAAGCAAGTTCATGTTATGCATTCCTAATTTGTTAATCAATTACTCCCTCCCGGGCAACAATGGATTAACTACACATATGCAATTATTCACCACATAATTTTATATGACAATCGAATGAAGGAAGCATAAACACATATAGGAAAGGAAATAATATCATTAAAGAAAAATAGATGAATTCTTAATCATTCAAGCCCTAAAATCGCTAGATGTTTAATCACTTGTATTCATTACATAATCCACGAGAAACATATTGATAATCATAACTAACATATAAGAACAAAAGAAAAGAAGATTATTGAAGCCAAATGATCTTCGGTTCTCTGTCTCTCTCTCTGATGAATTAGTTGGTTGATTCTCCTTTGTATACTTGTTTCTAGCTCTAAAATTTGATGCTCTTTGTTGTTCCCATACTCCTCCTTTTATAAGCAATGACTAAGGTTTTCATAGCCGTCGAATCTCTATTTTGGACAAAGAGGATAAGAACGAATCATAGAAAATTGTGATGGCTAGGAACAAATCTCGAGACAAAGCACGATCCATGCAAGGCAAGCACGGTCCTTACCTCGAGGCTCCAAAATTGAGTCTTGATGTACTGGAGCATGGACAGTGCGTGATGTCATGCCTCTGGGGTTTGTCCTTAGTTTGCATGCATGGTTCACGTAACTCGTGGCGTGGTCTGTACAACCTTAATTGTCCTTTTTCTGTCAAAACTTCAACAAACTCGTGGTGTAACAAAATATAACAATATCATCACAAACTCGTCACTTAGGTACATGCAGCTGCTTAAAAATTATACATAATAATCCCAAATTACATGTGAATCTTATGTTTATCAGGTACCCAAGATATCTATTATTTCATGTCCAACAAATACTACTAGAGGAACTCATAGGAAAAAGATGAATTCAACGTGCAAACCTTTCATATTATACGGACCCATAATTGATATTAATAACTATAATAATCATCACAAAGTCAGTCGATCCATTGGCACATAATGAGATTCCATCTCTTATGTTTCTCTTATGTTCTAGCTAGGTGTCGTGCACAAGGTTTTTTCATTGGATACAACAAGTGTAGAAACTATAGAGAAACAATCCCAAAAAAGTACTCTTTGGGCCAACAAATTTTGTCTTCTCACTATACTAATCGTAAACATAGTTCCATAATAACCAATAGGCTCTCGTTTGGTTTCTCAAGTGAGGTATAAAGAACCAGTCAAATATATGGTTTCCCTCATGTAGGACCACCTGTATGCATATGGTTTAAGGACTAATTAGAGCTCCTAAAAATATAAAACCTCAATTTCTCGTTGCCACTACAACTACCAAATGGTTTGAGTTCTAATGAGGGATCTGTTCCATGTGATCATTTGGGATAAACATCACATACATACTTCTTAGTGCAAGCCTATGTGAATCCTACAATATCCCTTCTTGTAAATTCTATGGCTTGGAACATTTCCTAGTTACCAAAATCATGAGTTTTCAAAATCATATAACATATAAATACAAATGTATATGATAAAAAAGAAATGCCTTAAAATTTTATATATATTCATTTCATAAAGATCGTACTTTGAATATGTCTTTTAGGCCAGCCTAACAGTTAGTTGTCATGGACTCTAGGGATACGTATTCTTATGGGTTCATAAGACTTCTTTTAATGTATTAAATCATATTTAATTCTTATATTCGTAAGAGAATCAACAATATAAGTAGACTCTCTCTCTCTCTCTCTCGAGTTAGATCTAAATATGGATTAAACTTTAAGGATCATCTCTTGATATCACAATGTTATCTAACTCCTAATAGTTTCTATGATTTTAATCTTCTCACAATGCTTACAAATCTTTCAATCTAGCAAGTTCACGTTATGCATCATTGTCCTTTAATCAATTAACCTCTCTCAAGTGATAACAAATTAACTAGACATATGCAATTATTAGCCGCATAATTTCGTTTGACAATTATACCTAAAAAGCATAAATGAATAAATGAAAGGAATAATATCACAAATCCAAATGATATGAAACTATTATTGTATACACCCTAGAATCTCCAATAAATTAGCTATTCATTATCAACTCACAATCCATAAACAACAAATTGACAACTAGAACTAACATCAATGTAAAACAGAAAATGTAATACTCTAACTTATGCCCAATGATCCTTCGTTTCTCTTCTCTCTAATGACTTGGTTGCTCGTTTCCTCTTCATATATACGTTTCTAACTATGAAAATTTTTATTTGTCTTCATTCCACGTTCCTCCTTTTATAGGGATTGTTTAGAGCTCAATTCCTTCGAGAATCTCCTTTGGAATGAGAGGATAAGAATATATCGTGAACCGTGCATGGTCCATGCATAGACAAGCATGGTCCTTGCTTAATGAACCATATATGATCCGTGTTTAATGAACCATGCTCGGTCCATGCTTAATGGAGCACGGTCAGTGCTTAATGGAGCATGGTCCATACTTCTCTATTCTTTTAAGTACACGGTCCGTGCTCTCGTGGCGCTGTTCGTGCAACCTCAAATGGTGGATTTCCTATCAAAATTTCAACAAACTCGTGATATAACAAAATATAACAAAATTATTATAAACTCGTCACTTAGGTATATGCAATTCCCTAAAAACTATGCATAATAACTTCGAATTCCATGTAAAACCTATGTTTATCATATGCTATCATGGAAGTGAAGGTGTTTTTACTCAACTTTGAGTTTAGGCTAGATTTTAAGGCTTCTCAATCTGTCAATATTGATGGTTCTCCAACCTCTACCAATATTGTGATTCAAGATACTGAGAATAGTTCAAGAAACAATACTCACTATCGCCAAAACATACAATCTTTGAGAAGTAGGTTTCATCAACAATACAATAAGTGGGTCAATGAGAGACGTTCTTTTAGAGAAGTACATAGAGGAAGAGGAAGATTTTACAACAACAGATCAGTTTGACAGTTATGCCATGATACAAATCATACAACAGATAGGTGTGGGTACAGGTTTGATACCAATTTTCATGGACTTGGAGGCACTCATAATTAACAACAAATGGGAAGAAATCTAATCTAAATATGGCACAAACACTTTACAATCCAGATGTTTTAGAATGAATGAGTGATAATACTTGGTATCCTTATTCAATTGCCTCAAATTATGTATTAAATTATCTCTCTAATCTCAATTCATTAGAGTACATGGACATTAACATGCTCTAAATGGGAAATGGAGCAGGTGAGTACACCATACACATTGGTAACACTCTTGTCCACTCACCTAACTTATCTAGATCCTTTGTCTCGAAAAAATCTTTTACATGTACCTTCTATAACCAAAACTCTCATGAGTGTTGATAAGTTAGCCTGGAACAATGAATTCTTCGAGTTGTTTTTTTTTTTTTTCTTTTGTGTTAATGACCAAGTAACATAGGAAACACTTCTTTAAGGGACCCTTAAGGATGGCTTATAAAACTTCAATCTCCAGTGTCTCAAGTCCAATTCTAGTTCAAGTTCCAAGTCCAATCTTCCTTCAAGATTAGCTCCAGTTTAGTTCAAGTCTCCTTCATCATGTTTTCTATTTAATTATGTTCCTACCTTTGTTTCTAATTATGTTTATTTCCATAAGGCCTTAGATTTCCAACTTTAGGACAAAAGGTTAGGCCATAGTAGTATAGATGTTCTCAAAATGGCCTTATAGAGTTGTAATCTTCCTTATAAAAAATGACTACATATTGTGTAATTCTTGTATGCAAGGAAAATTTCATTGACTTCCTCTTTCTCCTTCAGTAAGTTCTTATTCTGCTCATGTACAACTGGTTCACTATGCTTTATGGGGCCCTCTCCTGTTAAGCCATAAATGGATACTCTTATTATGTAAATTTCATCGATCAATTAGATATATTTGCTAAAGCACAAATCTGAAGTCCATGTTGCATTTCTTCAATTGAAAGCTCTTACTGAAAATCATTTCAATCTCAACTAAAAGCCTTACAAATTGTAAATGTAAATATGATATTCGCATTGCCTTTTCATTATACAACATTGGAATATATATACAATATATAAGCTAGGGCTTAAACAATACAAGGAAAGAGATAAATCACAATCCCTTAATTATAGGTTAAGATAGAGAGAATCTCATGATATTAGTTTACTCTATTATCCCCCTTCAAGAAAGACGTAGGATGGGGACCAACTTGTAGATTGTCTAAGAAAACTCAAAGAATGGACGATGTAGAGCTTTCATGAAGATATCTGCAACCTATAAGTCAAAAGATATGAACTCCGTGTGTAGGCACCCACTGGAAACAAGTTCACGAACAAAGTAAAGGTTAATATCGATGTGCTTAGCTCACTTATGTAAACTTGGGTTGTAGCTTAGAAAAAAAAAACGCTATTGTTATCTGAATATAAAGTTGGGTAAGAAGTGGGTTTGATGTGAAGCTCATGAAGAAGCTGAAGTGCACACATAATTTCCGAGGTTGCATTAGCAAGAACACGATATTTAGATTCACAACTTGAGTGAGAAATTATGGGTATTTCTTAACACTCCAAGAGACTAGATTTCAACCAAGAAAAATAAAATACCCATAGGTTGATCATCTTGCTTCCATATAATAAGCCCAATCAGCATCGAAATATGTAACCAGAGTGGATGAAGAACCGTGAGTGAAAGATAAACCAAAGGTTGTCCTGATGCTGACTGGGCAGATTCACTACAAAGGAAAAATCTTGACGTGTCGCCGTGAGATATTGGAGAGCTCCAACAAATGAGAGATATAGATTAGGATCATCAAACAGTTGTCCATCAGAAGAAAGTTGATAGCCTGCAGCTAAAGGAGTAGAGACTAGTTTGGCATCTCTTTGAGATTCTCGCCGAAGAATGTCATGACCATATTTCGCCTGATTGAGAAAAATACCTGATGAAATATGAGAATCCTCAAAACCTAAGAAATAATGTAGTTTCCACATGTCCTTGATGGAAAATTCCGTATGAAGATGTTTGATGAAGGACTGTAAGCCTTCGATGGAGTTTCTTATTAGAATAAAGTCATCCACATAAACTAAAAGATATATAATTGATGTCCCATGAATATGGATAAATAAGGAGAAATCAATAAGACTGCAAATAAACCAATATTCAAGAGGAAGTCATTAAGCCATTGAAACCAGGCACGAGGAGCCTGCTTTATACCGTATAATGGCTTTTTAAAGCCATAGGCATGATTCAAGAACTAAGCATCAATAAATCCTGGTAGCTGGTCCATGAACACATGCTTAAATAAAACACCATGTAGAAAGGCATTTTTTATGTCTAACTGATGAAGAAGCCAATTATGAAGTACTATAATATATAGCATAATTCGAACTGTAGAAGGCCGAACCACAGGACTGAAAGTATGAGATTAATCAAACCTTGGCAATTGTGTGAAACCTTGAGCAACAAGACAATCATTATGAAAGTCAATTGAGCCATTGGCAAAAAATTTGGCTCAGAAAGTTCTTCATTCATATTTACAACCCATTCTGGTCATTTTAAAGCATATTTGACCCCATGAGGTTCACTAACCATAACGAGAGCTTTGAATAGACGAGTACAGGCATAAAAGGGCAAATGCTTCGGTTTGAAGATAACTAAGTGGCCCTAGTTTGCATAGGGTGAGTAGAAGTGATGGGCGGTGGCTAAGCAGGTGGATGTATTTAAGCAAGGGGATCCAGTTCTGCAGATGAGCTGGGTTTAGAGATAGGAGGCATGAGCAAAAGCTGCATCGTGAGCTGATCATCATACCTAATACATGGTCTATGAAGAGGAAGTTGCACCGGAGCATTAGGAGAAGGCTCTGTTGGAGGACTAACCAATCTTGCTGATTCACAAAATTCTAAAATAGGTAAGGAGAGTAAGCTTGACCTGTCATGAGATTTAGATAATGAAAATGAAGACTCATCAAATTTAGCATGATGAGAAATATAATGCGGAAGGATATAGGATCATACCAACGAAATCCTTTATGTGAACTGATGTAACTCATAAAGATACAAGTTATGCTTCATGGTGTACATTTGTTTGTACCTGGAGACATGAATATACTCGACAACTAAAAGGATGAAAGTTCTCAAAGTTCGGAGCAATAGAAAATAACAACTCAAATGGTGATTTCCCATCTAACACTTTTGATAGTAAATGATTTACAACATACAGTACACTACTAAAGGCCTCAACCCAAAACATCATAGGAGTATGAGAATGAAAAACATTGCCACGCATGTTTCAGTAACATGTCTATATTTTCGTTATGCCTGTCCATTTTGAGTTGGGGTATATGGATAAGAAAGGATGTGGCGAATGCCTAATTCATGTAAAAACTTATGCACTTTACTATTAGTGAATTATGTTCCTCCATCACTGTGAAGTTTTAATACGACGAGAAAACTGATTTTCAACAAATGCATGAAACTGGAGCAATATATCATAAAAATTAGATTTTTTGTCGTAGAGGATAAAGCCACGTAAATCTGGAAAAGTCATCCACAAAAATAACATAATACCATAAACCAAAATTAGAACTAATGGGTGCAGGGCCCCACAGAGGGCTTGGCATGCCGTGAATCCTCTTGAAAGTGAACAATATCCAAAATTGAAGACGAGCGTTTATCATCCAAAACAAAAGGTAAACTTTTATTCTTAACTTTCTCACAAAAGTCACAAATAGACGGTTTAGGTAACAAAGCAGTAACAAATATGCTCCCAATCATATTTAAAAAATTAATTACATCATAAGAAACGTGACCAAGACAAGAATGCCACAATTCAAATGATGTTTTTGGTCTACGGTTACCACCAAGCCTATGAAGGAGTATCCAATATATAAAGCACATGTCTATGCCTGTCTCGTGCCATTATGTCCCAACTGATCCGGTGCCAAATAGTAAAATGATTATGAGTAAAAATCACATCAACAAGTAAGTCACTAGTTATTTTTCTTACGCAAAGCAAATTTTTGGTGAATCTAGGGACAACCAATACGTTGGATAACTAAATAGAAGAATTTATATTACAACACCTAATATGAAAAGTAGGCAATAAGGCATTATTACCGACCACAACGAAATCCAAACATGTGTAAGGTAAAGAAGAGTCCAAATAAGTCATATGTGGGTTATGCGATGATGCACCCATATCCAAGTACCAATCAGAGACTGGAGGATCTGAAATGTTGCAAGCAGTACAGAATGCTTCAACTATGTGGGCCGACGAAACAACAACAGTATGGTTAAACAGATCAAGGCAGATATTAGCATGGTGATCATTATCCTACAAATCTGATAATGGGGTCGACCTTTCTGACCATTTCCATGTCCCCTATGCGGGACACGGCTAGAAAAAAGACTAGCAGTAGACAGATAAGAAGTAGGACGTGAAGGCGGGACGTTGGCTGTGAAAACAACCTCTGTTGGGGGAGATGGCTCCATAGTGTTTGCTATTTTATTTCACTTAAAATACGACTTGCAAGTGCACAAGGTTATATTTAGTAAAACTATGGTGAGAACAAGTATCATATCCACATGAACTGTATATGATAAAATCAAATAAGTATTCGTTTATAATATTATCATTTATCTAAAGAATTGAATAATTGTAATTGTTTTTGTAAACTGAAATAAAATAGATAAAGAGTAGAAAAATATCAAATCAAATTCAAGCAACTAAGAAAGTTGAGAGATTAAACGAATTCCAGGGACATGCATTCATATGGTTCATATGAGTTCCTATAATGTATCAAACCATCTTTAATTCATATATTTGTAAGAATCACTAATATAGTTGGATCCTCTCTCTCAAGCAAGTTCAAAAGTAGATTAGACTCTACTGATCATCTATCGATCTCATAGTGTTATCTAACTCCCAATTGTGCCTAAAATCTATTATCATCATAATACTTACCAATTTTCTAATCTAGCATGTTATACATTCCTAATATGTTAATGAGTTGCTCCCTCTCGGGCAATAATGGATTAACTACATATATGTAATTATTCTTCACATAATTTCATACGACGTTCAAGTCAAGAAACCAAAAACAAATATAAGAAATGAAATAATATCATTGAAGAAAAATAGAAGAATCCATAATCATGCAGTCCTAGAGTCAGTAGATGTTTAGGTACTCATATTCAATACATAATTCATGGGAAACATATTGATATTCATAGTTAACATGTAAGAACAAAAGAAAAGAAGATTATTGAAGCCAAGCGATCTTCGTTTCTCTCTCTCTCTCTCTCTAATGACTTGGTTGGTTCATCCTCCTTTATATATTTGTTTCTAGCTCTAAAATCTGATTTTTTTTTTATTGTTGCTCCTCCTTTTATAGGCAATGACTAGGGTTTTCATAGCCACCAAATCTCTTTTTGGATTGCAAAGATATGCATGAATCATGACAAATCGTGATAGCTAGGAACAAATCCTGAGAAAACGTACGGTCCGTGCAAAGCAAGCATGGTCTGTGCTAAGGAACATGCACAGGATGTTCATCAGAGACTCCAAAATGGGTTATTCTAATCTAAAGCACGGGCCGTGCAGGGTCTTGCACAGCCCGTGCTCTCATCGTGCCTTTGAGGTCCATCCTCAATTTTCATGCACAGTTTGTGTGACTTGTGGCGTGGTCTATACAATCTTAATTGTCCATTTTCAATCAAAAGTTTAATAAACACGTGACATAAAAAAATATAACAAAATCATCATGAACTCGTCACTTAGTTACATGAAATTGCTTAAAAACTATACATAATAACCCCAAATTGCACGTAAATCATATATTTATCACATAGCCTGCTGAAAGATATCCCAAGCCTCAGCGTTGTTTAGTAAATTAGTGAATGATGGTAATGGCGACATGAACATTGTGTTGCTGAAAAACTAGAAAAGGTCGAGCCCAAGCCCTTCAAGAATAGATGAATCTTGTCCGTGTCATCAACACGACATCTAGTTATTGATAATTGATCACAAATTAGTTTAAAACCACAACCAAAATCTACCATGGAACCATCACCCTTCTTAATCGCCTGAAGTTGGCCTCTTGAATCAAAAGTCACAGGCCTTGGATTGATGGCTAAAGTGATTTTCGAAAGCAAGCCAGATGAATCGAGCAGAGGTACATTTGATGGCAACAGACATGGCTTCTTCAGTTAAGGAAGAGAAGATGAGACTGACGAGTCTGCTATCATCGACACACCACTTTTGAAAAGCTGGGTTCAAAGCCACTTTGTCATCAATCTCAATTCCAAAAGGTGGTGTTGGATAGGAACCATGGATAAAGTCAAGAAGACATTAACCATTGAGAAGAGGGTAGATTTGGTTGCACCACAACAAGTAATTTGTGGATGAAAACTTTATAGCGAGCGTATGAATTAAAGTTGCATAGTGCAAGGTATCGGAGGAGGAAGAGTGATAGGAAGCATCCATAATCATGAGGACAATGGACTGAAGAAAGGCTGGAAGAAAAGACCAGCGAGAAAAGGATAGGATTTTAGTTGCTTTTGCTCATACCGTGTGAATGTAAATATGATATTCGCATTGCCTTTTTATTTTACAACATTGGAATATATATACAATGTATAAGCTAGGGCTTAAACTATACAAAAACAAAAAAAAAAAAAAAAATATATATATATATATATATAAATTACAATCCCTTTATTATAGGTTAAGATAGAGAGAATCTCGTGATTTTAGTTTACTCTATTACAAATGGATTGGGGATGAGTTTAGAAGTCTTACTAATTTTCTTCATCATAATGGATCCTCCACATGACTTCTGGCTTGTTTACACTTCAACAAAATGGACTTTCAGAAAGAAAACATAGACACGCTCTTGAAATGGGCTTATGTTGCTTTTTGAAGCACATTTATCACAACAATTTTAGGGTGATGCTTTTGTCACTGTAACTTACATTATCAATAGAATTCACACACTCATCCTAGCCATACGAGTTTTTTTGAAGTTCTCTTTCACAAAAAAAAAAAAAAAAAAAAAAAAAAAAAAAAAAAAAAACTTGATAACAATACCATAAGAGTGTTTGGTTGTCTTTGCTAGCCTTTATTACAACCTTATAATAAGCATAAGCTTGAATATAGATCTACTCCTAGTACATTTTTGGGGCACGATGATAATTACAAAGGTTATAAGGTTCTTTGCAAAATAGGTAAAGTCATAATCACTAGACACATCTCATTTGATGAGTCCAATTGTCCTCAAAAGCCAAATTCTATAAGTCATTGTTATCATTTAACTCATTTATTTGCTCCACATATTCCTGTTATGTAGCCTATGGCTACCGATATTCCAACTTCATCACCTTCACCTCCTATCTCTCCACATAATCACCTTCACCTCATCTCACCCCACATAATCACAACAATAGTTCTTCCTAAACCTTCGCATGATGATATTACCAATGAGCATGAAGTGATTGTTCGAGCTACAAACACTCATGGTATGATTACAGATCGAAGACAGAGATTTTAAGCCCAAAAAATATATTGTTGTTATCACAGCTAAAATAGAACCAACATCTATCCTGGAAGATCTTAATGATAAATTCGTGGAAAGCAACCATGCAAGATGAATTCACTACTTTGGTTAAAAATAATATTATGTCACTTGCTCCTCTCCCTCCAGGGAAGAATATTATTGGTAGCAAAAAGGGTGTTTGCTTCACGCAACGTTATAAGATACAAGGCTAGGTTTGTTGTCCAAGGGCTTTCACAAGCAGCAAGTTTTGATTTCAGGGAGACCATTAGCCTTATAGTCAAACCAACAACTACAAGGGTCATTCTCTCATTGGAAGATGAAAACTCTTGGGATATTAGCCAATAGGATATCAATAATGCATTTCTGAATGGAGATCTCTCAGATGAAATCTACATGAAACAATCTTCTAGCTTTAAGAGTAGTCAAGAGGCTGCTTTGGTTTGTAAAGTTAAACAAGGTTATATATGGTCTCAAGCAAGCTTCTAGAGCTTGATATTTGAAGGTTAAGCCTATATAATTAGCCTTGGTATTCAGAGGTTCAAAAGCAGATTCCTCACTGTTTTACAAATTCACAGTTGGAAATTGTATTTATCCTCTCATATATGTGGATGGCATTTTAATCAAATAAAATTATCCTCATGATGTTCACTCTATTAATCAAGATCTTTTGAGCCATTTTTCCTTGAAAGACTTAGAGCAGTTACATCATTTTCTTGGCATTGAAATCGTTGAAACTATGCAAGGCCTACATTTGTCCTAATGATAGTACATTAAAGATCTTCTAAAGAGGGCATAAATGCAGAAGGTAAGGGAGTCTCTACACCATAGTTAATTCTTTAAAACTCTCTAAACACAAAAGCAATCCCACAATTGATGGTACTCCTTGTAGAAATGTTGTTGGAGCCTTGCAATATATCACTATCACACGGCCAAAAATTGCATTTTTTGTTAACAAGGTATCTCAATTTATATCTTGCCCCATTGATGTACATTGGAAAGTAGTAAAGGATTTTAAGGTACTTAGCTGGTACACAAATTTCCCAATTGCATTTTACTAAATCTCAACATTTTCGTCACACAACCTTTTTTAGACTTTGATTGGACAACAAATATAGATGATAGAAGGTCAATAACTAGTTTTTGCGTTTTTCTTGACAACAATTGATTTCTTGGAGTTCCAAGTAACAAATTTGTATCTCTAGATCAAGCATCGAGGATGAATACAAAAGTTTAGCTCATGCCACAACTGAAGTTGTTTGGTTGAGATGTTTATTCACTTAGTTTTACATCCAAATACTACATATAATATGGGTTGACAACATCAGTACAACATGTTTAATCTTGACATATTTTAACCAAACCATTGTCTCAACAATTCTTTACCAAGCTAAAGCGCAAACTTGGGATTGTTTGCTTAGCCTCACTCGAAGTGAGTGCGAGTGTTACGGATACTTACACAACACCCTCACCACACATCTTCTCCATCCAGCTCACATGCTCCAACTGAACTGGACCACATTTCACAGCTTTCTTCTATCACCTGGACTAGGATTATTCCAAGTATCAATATCATGATCCTAGCTTGTCTCTTTTTTCTCTAGTATTGTGCAACCAATAATCAACCAAATCATTAGAGTATTATATGTATAAATAGTGTCTGTATCCAAATGTATGTATTATTGAATATGGAATGAAAATTGTTGTAGGACATCTCTCAGCTCACCTTTATATTTGTGTCATGGAATATAGAATTGAAGAGAGGGCATGTTTGGCATTTTTATGTGTTTAATTTCTTATAATATTTTTTGTGGTATTAAGAGAGAAATTGATGGTGCAATATAGAAATACTCCAAATTTTATTGATGAATCAGAGTAGGAAGAGGCTTTGGGGATGAGATCGGAATCCGAAAAATAGCCGATTTAAGGTCCACGTCAAAAAGGGAACAAAAAAAATTAAGTTCAATTGCTTTGATTAGAGAGTGAGGTGTGAGTGTACCGTACCAGGTGGAGGACGAAACTGTGCTGCAGCTATATTGTCCGGGCTGTGGAAGACGAATTGACCGGTTTATCAGAATGGAGTTCCTCGCTACCAAAACAAATCATTGTCCTGTGCAGTACGCTGCCATTTGCAGAGCTCCATTTTCGAATTTAGCTCCACCACAGCTACCCAAATTACACCTTTCAGAAATCTCTTTTCCGAGCATTAAACTCAAAACTCTTCAACTGCGATCTCATTTTGGAAAGCCCATTTTCCGGGTTTCACCGACGACCTATCTGAGTTCAGAAACCAGATTTAAATCCAATCTCTGCAGCAATTCGTCGAATGCCTTGACTGCAGATAGCAGGAGCTGGATTGAAGTAGTTAGCGAGGGCATCTCCACTGCCTTTCCAGTGTGGGTGGCTTTGGGCTGCTTGCTGGGTCTGGTGAGGCCAACCTCATTCAATTGGGTCCAGCCGAAATGGACTGTGATGGGCATTACCCTCACCATGCTCGGTATGGGCATGACGTTAACATTTGATGATTTACGCGGTGCCTTGGCTATGCCCAACGAATTATTGGTCGGTTTCGTGTTGCAATATTCGGTAGACTCTCTCTCTCTCTCTCACACACACACACACACATTTAAGCTCCGTAGTAACCTTTTATTGAGAATCCAAGTTTTTAATCAGTAAGGCACCCTAGCAATTATGCAATGCCTCCTGAAGATACAGTTTATAACATCAAGAAATCTGAAGATTGTGCCTCCTGATTTGTAAGCCATATTAAAGTGATATAATCAGTAACACCATTGTTGAATGCTTTCTTGTTACCTTTCTGAAAATCTGGCTGTTTAGTTTATATGAAAATTTTACAAACAAAGGATCTTTTGTTTTATCCACAGAAATTCTTGCTACCAAAAATAATTTAGCTATATTCCTGAATAAACACATCCCAACGACTAGTTTCTAATTCTAAAGAGATTCATCCTTTTCGATAGCGTATGTTTGGATTACATCATATAGATTAAGGAGTATGACCGTTGAAATGTGTCAACTAATCAACTAAACAGATAAGTTCATTTATCTTACAGTTTGCAAAGATTCTTGGTGTTTGAGATGCAGTCAGAAACTTCTGTTGTGATAGAGAACGGAACGATAAGATACCAATGACAAATAGTCAGTGGTGATATCTATTAGCGAAATCCAGTCAGTGGTGGTATCTATTAGCGAAATCCATTGCATTTCATATTCTTTTCATCTGTCTCATTGTATGCATAATTAGTTGTATACACAAGCGCGGGCACACATATGTGAACTACGAACCGAGAGACATCCATGAAAGTATTTGAACAATATCGAGTGGAGCTATTTTATATGCGTATTGTTAAAAGTTCTCAAATTTCTGAAATTAGATGTCTTAAGTTATTATTTCATATGTTGACACCAACTGCTGTATATTGCGAATCCAAGTATATATATACCTTTAATTTTTGGTACATGCTTAGAGGGAACGTTTTGGTGGGGCAGGTAATGCCGTTATCTGGTTACTTTGTGAGCAAACTCTTAAATCTGCCATCATATTATGCAGCTGGCTTAATACTAGTTGGGTGCTGCCCTGGAGGTATGTGTTGTGGAACATTTGCTATGCTTGTCATCTCATATTAGCCTTCTGTTCTATAGACATCTACTTTTTCTTTCTTACAGGGACAGCTAGTAATATTGTTACATACATTGCACGGTATGTGAATCTCTGCCTTTTTTTTTTTTTTTAATATGTCGATGAAAAGCACTGACTAGTTGTTTCCCATAGTGGAAATGTGGCTCTCTCTGTATTGATGACGGCTGCTAGTACCCTCTCTGCTGTGGTTAGTAACTCAATCTTTTTTACATTTTTCAAGGACAAAGTTTGAATTTTTTTTTTTTTTCCTCCTATTTGTTCTGCTTGTCTGAAATTGCTGGTGTATATTACTTGAAATTGAATACCACTTCTTCTTATCCTCATCGTACCTGCCTTTACAGATTATGACCCCTTTTCTCACAGCAAAGCTCGCAGGGCAATATGTTGCTGTAGATGCAGCAGGTCTATTCATGTCAACTTTGCAGGTCACAATTTCGTGTTACACCAAATGAATTCAAGTTAGATATAATTACAAAGACTACTCTCAACATTTAGCCTAGTTTTCAAAATAAAAATAAATAAATAAAAAAGTTTATTTCATTGCAAATCGCACCAATTGGGTGAGGTGTTTGTAAGAAAAACACCAACCTGAAGGGGCTGTTTGTAATACTCTATTTTTTGTTGATCACTACAGGTTGTGCTACTTCCTGTACTGGCTGGTGCATTTCTGAATCAATACTTCCAGGGTTTTGTTAAAATTGTTTGTCCTTTGATGCCACCAATCGCTGTAGCTACAGTTGCGATCCTTTGTGGAAATGCAATAGCTCAGAGTTCTTCTGCAATCCTAGGTTCCGGCCAACAAGTGGCTCTAGCTGTTGCTCTTCTTCACGCATCCGGGTTTTTCTTTGGTTATGCTCTTTCAAGAATACTGAGGATTGATGTATCCTCTTCAAGAACAATTTCTATTGAGGTTGGAATGCAGGTAAATAGTCATTCTGCAAAGAATACTGTTTGGAATCTACAAGTTGTAATAATCACACTTGGTTACTTTAGTCAATGGAAACAAACAGCAACCTTGTAGAATTCCTCCTTTTTTGTATATACTAGATTGGTTTTTAGAATAATTGTGTATTGGGTTTCAGAACTCGGTGCTTGGAGTTGTACTCGCCACTCAACACTTTGGGAATCCACTGACTGCAGTGCCATGTGCTGTTTCTAGTGTGTGTCATTCGATCTTTGGCAGTGCACTGGCTGGGATCTGGAGACGGGACACCCCCAATAAAGCTGAAGATTCACATGCGGAGCAGAACAAGGTGGAGAAAGAAGATGACTAGCCCAAGTTTGAGGATAAAGTGTTCCGATGTGGTCTTTTTAAGTTGGTGTTATCAATGTTGTATGAACTGTACATCTTTTTACTTCTATTGCTTTTATCTACGGTCCCAACATTGATGGGAGCATGCTGCCCATTAAAGAAGCTAGCTTCTAATTTCGTGTTTTAAGATTCTCAGGCTATTATTTATAGTGTTGGTCTATGTGCTTCAATGCTCTATTCCAGAACAGAAACATCAGTGCCAATAGCAATACTTGTCAAGAAAATGATCACCACAAGAAAGCAAACGCAGATCAAAATGATGAAGAAAATAGAATGAACAAAAACTCTCTTAGGAAGGAATAATTGATTGAACATAATGAAATATGCAATGAAACACGCATTTTTAGATTGTGAGTTGTTGCCACTTCTAAATCACAAACCGTCAAACATGGCAACAGGGCCAACTATACCAAATTGTCAAACAAGGCAACAGAGCTAAGTACGGGACTCGAACTTAGCCCTGGACTTGATGATTATCAAATTGTACCTTTAGCCAAATTGAAAATATCTAAAACTGAAATTCAAAAAATTCAGTGACCAAGAAAAAGTCAATCAGCATAAATAGCTACATTTTCAAAACAAGCAAGTAGTGTATGTTGTAGAAAATGGCAGCAGGTAAGCACAGAGAAATCTAGAAGATTTGATATATTGATACATACATAAATAAATATATTATATAGATCAATGATGAAGCAATTGTTCCTATATAGGGAACTAAATATAGATCAATGATGAAGCAATTGTTCCCCATACAGGGAACTAAAAACTAGAAGACAAGTAAACCAAGGTAAAGGCCCGCTCTTTCCACTAAGTGAACCAATCGAACAGTGTGAATCACTTCAGATTCAGAAATTTCATCACAAACCACCGGACAACCCCATTCACTCGCAATGCTTAGCTGTACAGCATCCCTTTTCTCTCCCGAGTTTTTTTCAGGGGAAAACCATCTATATTTGTTTCCCACTTAAGTTAGTCCAAGCTGAATGGCACCAACCTCTCGGTGAGCAGCAGTGGCAGCTGCCCCAGCTGCAACAAACTGAGATTGGGCTTGCAACATTTTTGCATCAATAGCAGCAATTGGACCATTCAAAATGCCTGCTTTTTCTTGGCAATATGGATTGCTATTGACATCAAAACTCAAGCAAGAGTTCAATTTAGTTGACGCGTAGTGATGTCGTTCTTCAGAATCAATGTTGTTTGTTGATTTAAGTGGAATGTAATGCTTAGATTGATTCTTGACTTGAGCTGCTTCGATCTCAGATTCCATCCGATACTTCTCTTGATTCTTAACTGGGTTCGTACTAAAGAAATAATGTGGAGATATTGACTGAGTAAGGAAAGTGTTCTGATTGTACACCCTACCATCATGGGAGTCGTTTGCGTATCTGGGGTTCTCATATGGTAAAACAGGTCCCGATGCTATTCCTGGCTTAGCTGCAAAGGGTAAAGAGATCATTACAATCAAAAGCTCAAACCATAAAATTGTGTTGGAATGAATAATTTGATGACTGATTTGAAATCCACAGCAAAAAAAACATTGGTTGATGTCATAATTTTATGGATTTGAAATTCATCGGACTCAATTTGAACTATTGAGTAATTTGGGCGGATTTTGAAATCTGCTCTTACTGGGGCTGATTTTGAAACTTCCTAGCATGCAATTCTCTCAATCCAAATGCAACTAGTAGAGGTCACAACGCATGTCATATTAACAAACTGTTCCACCTTCTGTTCAATAACACCAACCTAGATAATCCCGTTGCGCTCATCCCCTTCCTCTTATCTTGTGCTTATGAATGTATTTTCCAAACTTCAAGAAACATTACACACACCAACTTATAATATAACTTGTTTAGCGCTCAGTTGCAGTAGTGTATATCTACTCCCTTGAGAGTTATAATCAAATGCATTAGGTGAAATTCATTTCATAAACCAGCCTACTGATAAGAACAATAGGAGAGTTAAAGTTAGGAATCCTTCTATACCATTAGGCACCGCAGGTGGCGGCCGTGAAACCTTTGATATATTCCCAGAAATGGTACCAGTGGACATTTCTCCTGTCATTTGCCGACAATCAAATGCACAACCATTTGGTTGAGTTTTGGGAGGAATGGTACACGAATTTACGGTAGACCTGTATAAAATCAACAAAGAAAAGCGAAAGATTTGTCCTGTTAATTTGCAGCAAAAGCATTTAACTGAATGTGATACATGTATCAACAACACAAAAGATACCAGAAGGAAAATAATAAAAGTCTCACATGGTTTCTGGTAACATAAATAACTTAGAAGTGCTACAAAAAAACCTCAACTTGGTTAAAAACAATGGTTAAATAAAAATAAAAAATTAAATAAAAAAAAGTGCCCGTAACGAATGTCCTGACCCCTAAAAGTATATAAATTACAAACACCCTTCACATTTGTCTCATTGTGCAAATTGAGCATACTTATGCATCATTGTTTGGATGGGGTTTTCCGAAGTTTCTGGTTGATACTAATATAGAGATAGACAATAAGTGCATTTGTAAAACAAAATTACATCAACACAGAATTTAGTAAATTAAAAAAACTTAGTAGTATTCAAGGCCAAACTTAAAGGGGTAATTTTGCTATTATCCCTGAAAAAATATGTGAACCAAGGACCACTCCAACAACCATTGAGTTGTTTTATTGTGTAACTTGTAGTAGCATAGTTAGAGAGAAATTAAAAAACCAATGCAGGCAAGATAACAACCAACAAATAAAGTATGACTTCAGATAAAAAAAATTAAAGGTTAACCTTGGAAGAGAAACATGCTTTCTTTCAGGAGGAACTGCAGGACCGCTTTTCCCAACATTTTCCTCAAGATAAGCAAATTGCTTCTTGAAATGACCAATGGCACTGGGTAACAAAAAAAAAAAAAACCATTACAATGCAAGTCATGTCAATGCATGGATAGGCTAGAATGGTGCAGTCCAAACCTAGGATAGAGAAAACTTGTGCCACCATTTCCTGACATGTAATCCCTCAATAATTGAGGATGGTACTCCAAAACTTCACGAAATATTAATTCCCTGATATCTTCCTTTGTTACTCTTCGTCGTTCAAATTCAAATTCCAATTTCGAGATTGGCTGACAGGATGGCTCCCTCTCAATTTTTGACAACCCCTTGAAGTAAGGATCAGCTAGTGCCTAATAACCAAATAACCAAAAATCAGCAACAAGATAGTAAATACATACAGATTGGAAAATTTAAGGAGAATTATTCAAGTGGTATCATTTAATTGGGCATTAGTACCTCTTCAGCACTTGGACGATCCTTTGGATCGAATGCCAACAGCCTCTGCAATAATTTGAGAGCCAAAGGATCTGCACTTGGAAATTTCTCAGTAAAGGGCACCGGGCGCTTTTTCCTCATATCCAATAAGTATTTCCTAGCTTTCTCATTACGCACCTACATTCAGGACAAAAACAATTACTCACATACCTTGGAAAATTAAAGCTCAGAAGAACTTCGTATAAAAAGGTTATGATCAGTACTCCAGAAATTGTATCTGATGATGGTGTCCCAAGAAGATCAGTAATCAGATCCAGCTGATGCACAACACTTTTACCAGGAAACAATGGCTTGCCCGTCAAGAGTTCAGCAAAGATACAGCCTGTGCTCCAAATATCAATAGCAGGAGTGTACTGCAGAAAGTACGTAAAATACATTAGATAGATTCAGAAGGATAAAGCATAAAAGCTCTCTACATAAATGATGCAACCTGACACAATTACCTCTGAAGAATAGAAATATCAACTTCCAGGAGACTTCAGTAGTCCTCCCTGAACAAAAATTGTTTTAATCTACAATCACTATTTGTGCGCTCTAAATGCATGCATTTTATATATTAAAATATACAAGTCACCATGCTACCCAGTGAGGGTAACCCCCAAAACTGATCAAATGCTAGGAAAAGAGGAAGTCCTCCTACACCTTACCATCTTGAGCTAATTTAAGTTGAGATCAGAAACTAAAAAACGAAGGCAAACTAATAAGAACTAAAATGCATTCATAAATACACTCAAGATTCTATAAGCACCATAAAAGTAGAATAACAACGAAACCAGGAATGCTAGCAACAGTAATAATCCCAATTAGGTTCTGTGGAGCCATTTAAGGTTTTCAAGGGCTAGGTGCTAAGCAGTTGAATCTCACCCCATTGCCTCAATAAGGTAATGATAAAGAGGAGTCCAATCAATACAAAATTTCATAAGACCAAAATGTGAACCCAGCAGCTTCTAAGAGGCTAACAAGCTTGTTTTCTAAGTGTATGATGTTTTAGTGACAACTGCACTACTGCATAACATAAACTGAAAATGGTTTGAGTGATTAATCATAACCCATTATGGCAGCACCATGCAGTCTAGTCTTAACTAGGAAAGGAATGGAAGGGCGACCAGGGCCACATTTTGTTACCTTAGCAAAGAAAGAACCACACAGCTCAGGAGCCCTATACCATCTTGTAGCAACGTAGTCCTGCAGGGGGGATAAATAATTCGAAATAGGTTAAAACTAACCTACAGAAGTAACAAAAGCTAAACAGAATGACAATTTACTACTGGAACCACAATGAAGTACTTAGCGATATGACAAATCTAAAGCATAGTATGTACCGTCCAAAAGTTTGTTGTTGGCGTGTCATTGAATGCCACTCTTGCTAGTCCAAAATCACATATTTTGAGTTTGCAGTTTGCATTGGCCAATATATTCTTTGGTTTGAGATCCCGATGATATACATTAGCTGGAAAGAAGCATTAGTTAAGCAAGTGATGCACCATTCAACGATTCCAAGATAACATGAAATGCAGACACAGCTTATTAGGATAGCTCAGTTCTATGGCAATGATGAATTTACTTAGTATTTTTCGGGCCAAATGCTGCTAAAATAATCCTTTCTTAGTTACCTGTATGCATGTATTTCAGTGCCCGTAGCATCTGGTAAAGAAAAAACCGGTGATGCTCATGTGTCAAGTCATCATTAGCTTTTATTACTTGGTGAAGGTCGGACTCCATAAGCTCAAAAACAACGAAAATGTCTCTAAAGTCCCGCTTAGAAGGTGGTAAAATTATCCGCTTGATTTCCACAATATCAGGATGACGCAACAGGCGAAGCAACTTAATTTCACGCAAAATCCGAATAGCATCAGACATATGCTCAAAAATGTCTGTTATTTTCTTTATCGCTACTTTTCCCCCAGTATGTGTATCAATTGCAGCACAAACAACTCCATAGCTACCCTTTCCAATAATTTCTACAATTTTGTATCTACTGGCATCTCCATAATCTGTAAAAAAATTTGCCTCCTTTGGGATCTGCACAACAAGTAAAGCATGGTTTGATCATGGAAGAAATTTATAGTACTTAATTATTGAAAGCTAAATACTGTTCATAAAGTTCAGACATCAAGATGCAAGTACCTTTGACCCTTTCCTGCAACAAATTTACAAAACCGTAAAATAAATGATTAAAGAATTTATGTACAGAGTAAGTTTCTCATCACCCCAAAAAAAAAAAAAAAAAAAAAAAAAAAAAATCAAACAATAAACAAAAATGTACTGGAAATTACAAATAATATTCTAGAAACAATGGTGAAAAGATAAAAAGCTAGCACACCCTCTCAAAGTAAAAAATGAAACGATACCCTAAAAGAATCTTCCCAAAGAATATTAGCTTAAAGCTTGAAATTAAAGCATAAAGCTTGTTTGCTTACAGCTATAAACAGCATAATGGACTATCAAGTAAACCAAAAGTCTACAGCCGAATACAGTATTTTCCCTAGCGAGTAGCATATGATGGGTATAAGGACTATTTCACCATTTGCCACATGTAAACTTACATAAGCAAATTAGAAAAACTACTGCAGGGTAGAACTTATAAGCACACCATTCAATTTCAAAGATTTCTTATCTTTTTCAACCAAAACTTCAATAGGATAGTAAAATCTCCATTATCAACTCATGTCTATAAGTGATGCCAAAAAAACAAAAACAAAAACAAAAACAAAAAAAAAAAAAAAAAAAAAACTCACCTTATGAATTAAAAAGAAAGAAGAACCTAAAATTTACTCCAAATTTCCTTCCAACAAGTTGGGTTTTTCAGGTGAATATCTATCATATATGTGATCAAGACTCTGTTGTGCAATCCATAGTTATAACAAAAGTTTATGGGCCTTACTGATCAAAAAACTAGTTAAAATAAAGCTTTTTAACACAATGGACCTTACCATAAGTAGATATGAGAAGAAAGAAATGTAAGTAAATCCCAGTATTAGATTAAAAGGGAAACTAAGGTAGAAAAATTAGCAAACCTTCTTTCCTTGATCTAGCTGTTGCATCCTCCCTTATCTTTCTCAAACAAACGGCGCGATCCGACCAGATCAAAAGAACAATCCTTACAAGAGAACAGTGAACAGGAGCTATCAACTGATTAAAAGTGCATTTGCATCAGACAGCAGCTACAATGCACTGAAACAACCACACTAGACCTATAGAAGAAATTATGAAGAATTATGGGGGAAATAGTGAATTAGGGTTTGAAAGGTTTGAAGATGTGAACGGGAAAATTGGAAATAAGGAGAGAAATGAAGACGGTGAAGATGAAGTAATTTTATACAGAGGGGAATATAGTTCAATTATGTGGTTTTGCGTGTTTTCGGAATTTTCCCATTTCTTTTTCATTTTTTGTTTCTTCTTTTATTATTCTATTATTTATTTAATTATAAGTATTATATATTTAATAAAAAATGAAATTATTGCTGTAGTTTACGGTGAGGGTAAGTGAGTGAGTGAAGTATACGGACCAACGAAAATATACAGACGGCTGTTGACCGGTCTTTTGGTAATTCTATATTACAAGATAGGAAGTGTGGTTGTCTGACGTGGCATATTTAAACAATTAATGATTGTTTTCTTTAATTTTTTTAAAATAGGGTTCCTCTTATTAGAGAAAATTATTTTTAAAATATAATTATTTTTTAAAATAAAAATATTTTATAAGTATAATTGGTTGTGAAAGAGAGAGTATTATTTATTCACCGTAATTTTGACAATTAAAATATATGGATCATTTCTTTATTGGTAAACTATGTAAAATAAATAAAAAAATATTATTAAACGTGTATATGCACGTGTAGTAGTGATAATGATTTTTAAAAAGCAAGGTACAATTTGGATGTACAATATATTCTGTAAAATAATTACTTTAATTATGGAGAGATGAAAGTCTGTTTTAGGGTAAAAATTTGTGTTTTAATGATTGATTGTTGTATTTTCGAATTTCAGATAATTACGCACAAATTATTATTTTATAAATAGTATTCTAGAGGTTGGCATATGATTAGGTGTGATGTCATTTCAACTACATTTTTCTTTTTTTGTTGGTTCGGAGAACTCGGAGAAAACACAATTTGAACTAATTATTTGTAAGGATAGGGACAGGAATCGGGATATTTTCTTTCAAAAATTAGACTTCTGTTTTCAATCATTCTTTATATCTAAATAATTATTAATTATTAGTATAGTCATAATACACTTGTTTATTGGAATTAAATCAATTTGCCTTATTTGACGTTGGATCCAATTGTTCACTTAGTGCAAGTTAGGAGAATTTAATAAAAAAGTATGTCATCTCTCTCCCACTCAAAAACTTACTCAGAAAATAAACAACTATAGTTGCTTTTCTAGAAACATGATGAATCTCAGATTCTGATGTTCCATCAATAAAATTCAATATATCACTTTGAATATGTTGCAAAGGATCATAATAATCTATTGATCTGTGATTGTTTTTAACATAAAGAATTTAAGAATATCTTAAATTTACTCAAAATTACCTTCTTGTGAAAATACAATTCGAGTACACAAAATCAACATCTCAACCCTTAAAATAAAATAGAATCGATCAATTAGTTGAATCATCGGTGCTTTCACAGCACCATGGTGATCGCGCACCGCAAATCACATATTGTAGGCTCGTTTAACATCATCAAAGAGCACATTAACGTCTTGTCTCAACTCTCCAACTGCCGATTATATCCATTATCTTTCAGCAATGCATCCTAATTTTCCTGACAAATCCGCAGTTTTGTTTGATTAGCCTAAAACCTATTTAGTCTCTCTTATTGCTCTTATTCTGCTTTTGGTGCTAGTCCTCTTTTTATTGGAGGTAGATTAATCATTTATGACGTAAAACATATTTTTCATCAAATATGAAGATGAAATACCATTCCACCTGTTCACAAAATTATATTTGTGAGATGATGTGTGATGTTACCGTGTCGTGTATATTTTGTTGTTATTAAAAAAAATCAAATATGATAAATAAAATTAAACATTGAAGGTAAACTGTTAAAAGAAGTATTAGGCAAGTGTTTGGGATATCACAGCCATTAATTTGAGGTTAATTTCTACGTGCTTGTGCACTTCGATTTTATGAAATGTAACTTATAATTTTAGTGATCCACTTGTTAGGGGTTTCTCATAGCTAGCAAAAACCTCTGCTTTGGTTCAGTAGATTGTGTTTTGCCTCAAGGTCCTGGGTCCACTTGATTACGTTGTGTCTTCTAATAAACTTGGGCGACTTTTCTCTGAAAAACAAATTATAAATTCAGGAAAAAAATTTCCGCTATTTTCTATCTAATATTTTATATATTATTATTATTTATAAAAAGTTATTTAAAAATTAAAATTATTATTTATGTTTCATGTATTAAGTTGTGGATTTTTATAACCATAATATGTTTTAAGATGACTCAATTGGGTGATTTAAGTTTCAAAAATGAATTCGAGAAAATTAAGTCTCGCATTAATTTTAAGTTATAAGCCCAATTGATGTTATTAAGTCCAATAAGATATTAATGCATAAGCTCGAATAACTCATGTTATTAGCCTATGTCATGCATCATCACATTCATTTATATATTTAAGTCAAAGTACAATTTAAGAAATTAAGTCCTGAAATATATGGCAAGCCCAGTTAAGGTTATGTTATGATTAAGCCTAAGTCTTATTTTTAATTAATAAGCCAATGTCATTGATTTCTAAATTATGTATTTTAGAGCCCAATTGTATTTTGAGCCTAAATATTATTTTTCGGCTTTAAGGTTAGTGATAAGATTAGATCTTTATGTTTTCTAATTCAATTATGATTGATTGGATAAAATCTTTATTTGACTTAGTCTAGTAAGAGTTGTAATCCAACCATGAACATACACTGCGATTCCTAAAAATATGGAATATCTTTATTGAATGAATTCACGCAAAATGATAAGATATTATATTTGTATCCTTCTCCACCATATAATTTCGTGCACCCTATCTAGGGTTTGTCAGTTGAGCCGTCATTGTCATCTCAACTTCTTTCTCCATTATTTTCAACACTGGGTACTCTTACATTGAAATTCAAAAGTGTTATTTATCCATGTCCAAAATTTATGAAACTTTAGTATGTTGTTCATTCGCATGATTTCAACTCACATTTAAAATTTCAACTCAATTGGATATTTATTCTATTTTATATGAATTTTCTATCCCTCAACATCTAAACTTACAAATTCCTACGTTTTTTATTTGAAAATTTTGAATATATGGTTATAGATATCCAAATCCCTTGACTTTTGAATATGTTGTTCATGTTTAGGATTTCGAGTCATGTGTAAAATTTCAGCCCAATTGGAAATCTATTTTATTTTATATGAATTTTCTACTACTCCAAATTCAAATTTATAAAGTCCCACGTTTTTTTTTTTTTTGTGGAAGATTTAGAATATAGGTTTACAGTCATCCAAATCTCTTTAATTTTATATAGGTCGTTCCTATATGTGTTATGCATTTTCCGTAAAAGTTTCAAGTCATTCTAATTTGTAGTTTATGAGATATGATATTCTTCCTACGGTTGTGCGGAGATTTTAGGTTCAGCTATTTCGATTTCAAAAATCCAAACCTTGTAGAAATTCTTCAGTTTCTATAGTTCAAATTTCATATTTTTCATGCATATATTTTATGAGTTATAAAATATTCTTTCATAGCTGTGCAATAAATAATCACATTGATTTTCTATTTACTTTGAAATTTATCTCCACATGTTTCAAAAGATTCCTACCATATTCTACACATTCAAAATATCAGTTTTAATGTCCCAAAGAGAACTTCTTTTCTTGATTTCCATTATTAATAATAAGAATCATTAATCTCATGGTTGGAGTTACACAAAGACTGAGGACGATAAGGGAAAACTTGCATATGCATATCATGTCAATTACGTTATGTGAGGGTTCCTTCTTGTTTCTATTAATTATGTTTATTGATTAGTTTACATGTTTAATTGTTAATATATGTTATGATATGTGATATGTGCTAGATGAAGTTGCACCCCTAAGTATGATTGGTCAATCCCCTAAGTTTTGCATGCTACCCTGCTACATGCCCCTAAGTTCTAAGGTATGTTTCGGAGAAATCTGTTGATACGTCCCTAAGTTACAAGGTATGTTTCGGTTCAACCTGCTCATACATTCATAAGTTATGAGTTATGTTTCGACGCAACTCATGCATACGCCCATAAGTTATAAGTTATGTAAGTACTTCATGCTTACCCCTATGTTTTATGGCATAAGTTAATGGTTATCACATGTTTTACTATCAATGGTGTGATTAGTATTGGCAAGTTGGACTCTCATGAGCTAGATGTAGCTCATTCCCATTACATTCCCATATTTCACTTTAACTAGAGCGAGAGTTGGAGTCGAGGCGGAGCCAAGAGCATATGATTAAATTGAGATAATGATTTCTTATATTTAAGTTTGGTTAATTTTGTTCCATATTATTTCATGAATTATATGGTTATGGTTAGAAGATCAAAATATGTGCTTGTGTATATGTTGCTTTATATGTATAATTTATTTTATTTAACACAAGTTGTTATTGAAGTAATTGAATATATTATATTTTACATTGCGCATGATAAATATGGTTTCCAATATTTTACCTATGCATTGATGAACTTATTGAATTGTTTATGATGAGTAGTATTATTTCAGTAAGTTAAATTGCTTAAATATTAATTGATGGATTTATGAAGTTTTAAGTGTTTTCTTTGAATTATGATATTTTCTTTGTGGCTTATGATATTTATATTATGTGATGAAAGTTTATTTTAATGGTAGCTTGCCTTGGTGAAATCTTTGACTTATGGATTTACTTAGATTTAGTAGTACACATATATATATATATATGTGTGTGTGTGTGTGTGTGTGTGTGTATTATTAATGTGGATAAATTGTCCATTAAATTATGAACATGATTAGTTACCAAAGTGGTATGTTTTGGCTACTGTATGTGACATGATATACGTTATTACTTTCAAGATTATATTTAATTATTGTTACATAATTTGACTTATGAAATTATGCTCATTAATATGTTCCTATGCAATTTGATTAATTTATATGAAATATGTTTATATTTGAGAAGTATGATAATTATTTTAGAATGGTCCATTATTCCATGATATTTTAGTTGCATTCATCTCCATGAACTAAATGGTATTTGCTAGCTTAAGTATATTAGGATAAATGATCATATGCAAGCAGTCGTCTAGAATATAATTTTATTTTGTTCAAGTGATTATGAAAGTTATTTGAATATTTTTCATATTCTTGCTGCATATGAATTATATGTAAAATTAAGCAAAAAATTATGTTTATTCTATTGCCCATGATTATGAATATTGTTACTAATATTATTTAATTTAATTAATAGCTTCCTTGATGATGTAATTTAGTATATGAAACCAAATTGGGTTTAATGACATTAATTATCATGATAATAAATGTATTTGTTGGATTGTTAAGTATGATTAATTGATTATATATTGTATATAATTTTATTGATATATGACAATCGATTTTGTAATATTACTTCTATAGGTTTGATATTAATGATCATATGTCATATAAGTTGTGGAATTATGAAAGTCTGTTAGTATTCAATTTACATGTTGAATCGAATGTGGTCCTCCTTTTTAATGGCTTGATTTTAGGAATATTATGTTATAATTGCACATGGATTCTATGTCAATATGTTTAAGTGTGGAAAGTCTTATTTAATTTAAACTGTTATTTAATCTAGTTTAACGTGTTAAGTCTTTCATTCTTATGATATTAATTGCGATCTCATTATTTTTAATTTAAGATATTTATTTGCTAGAAGTATTTGTAAGTGTTAATTTAATTGAAATTGTTTCCGCTACTGTTGTATGAAATCATGTCTATGAATTTGCATTAAATTTGTATGTTGTGTAATTGAAATTAGTTTGAGTTATTTCTTAATTTATGTCATGTGTTATTGATTTAGGAAAATAAGGAATAATTTATGTTTTCTGCTGCATAAGATTGATGTTAGATTTAAACTCTTATGATTAATGATTAATTTTATGTGTTTCGTTTGTTCCTTATGAAATATGATTTATTCTATATTTTAAGTAGTTCTTTTCACGACTTGATTCTCGAATAATTTTGATAATTAAAGAAACTGAATTTATTGCTATGATATATGTGTTTAATTGCATTTAAAATAAGTTATGAAAATCAGGCTGTGACAAATAGATACTAATTATCCGGATAGGTAATTTTAAATATCAATTTTTTAATTTTTGCTAATAGAGAACAAATTCGGTCCAAAATTACAAATTTTGGGTTCTTAGGTGATTTGGAGCTTGTGTGAATAATTTTTTATTTCAACATAGTTTAAAAAATTAAATAAAAACTAAAAATGTTGGTGAGCAAATTATATTCATGAAACCCCAAAAAATAAAAATAAAAACAGTACAAAAAATTACAGGAAAATAGAAAAGAAAAATAAAATTCATAAAAGTAAAAGAAAAAATCAAATCCAAAGGAAAAAAAATAGAAAATTACGGAAAATTTTAAAACATATTAGTTTATTTTTAAAAAATCCTAATCTCGAATCCTAAATTGGGTTCCAGTTATATGAATTTTCTTTCTTATATATATTTTTTAGGATTCCTATTTTTTTTATTATATAATTTTCATGTTTTTCTATATTTTTAGTAAACTTAATTTTTTCATTTATCATTTTTCTGTAATTTTCTTTTTCTTTTCCTTTTCCAGTGATTTATATTTTTTCCGCTTGGAATTTTTTTATTTTCTATTTTTCTTTTTTTTTTCTGTAAATTATCTTTCTTCTCTTATTATTTATGTAATTTTCATATCTTTCTGTTATTCAAATTTTTGTAAATTTCTGCTTTAATTCTAATTTTCAATGGTTTTTATCATTTTGTTTCATTATTTGTAATTGAAGTAAATTTCTATTTTTATTTAATTTTGTATAAAAATTATTTACCTTGCAATTTCTTTCACCTGTTTGGATTTCCTACATGGATGTAATTTTTTAACATATATTTTTATTTAATTTTTAAAAATAATATGTTAAAATAAAAGTTTATCCACATAAGCTAAAAATAAGCGAGAAGCCCGAAATGTTAAATTCCGGGCTCAATCCACAAAAGTCCAAAAAATTATTGGTTAAAATTGCAGATCCAAATAATTAGTGTTCATTTTGTGTTAGACCCAATAATAAGCGTCATGATTTTGATTTTTTTCCTTATACATTCTTATCATGTTGAGGGTTCATTGCTAATATTATATCAAGAAAGGATTTCAACCGATGGGTATTCGTCTTTACTGCTTGTCTTCGGTATAGTAAGTCCATCGATCTACTTGTTAGTTCAACGTTGGTGAGGTGTTTGCATTTGTGTTGGTCATGTTTCCTAGTTTTGGTTCAATTTTTCGCTACCCTATTTGTGGTTATTGCGACTGATTAAGTTGATGGTCTTGCTTCCTTATGGCAGTGCTTGTCACTATGGATGAGGAGAGCGTAGGTGTGTCTATTACAGATTCACTTATATTGGATTTTTTGTCTTCCTAAAGTTGAGGTGCATGGTTTGCCTCTTGCCTTCATGAACTCTAATGTTGGTGCTAGGGTGGGATAATTTATTTAGGTTGTTCATGAGGTTTATTGTCTTGAAGTGATTCTGGCTTCAGAGGCGATTGCAGGTTCAGTGCAGAATGATGAAGTCAAAACTCTCCATTGAGGATTGAAATTCAATCTTGCGAGGCTGACACTATGGTGGTTCTCTTTCGGTGTGATCTACTTTTGGAGTTCTATTGTAAAACACATGGACAATGACTATGACATCTTCATGCTAAGGAGAGTGGGTTTCTAATTCATTGTCGGTATGGGGATTATCTATGATTAGAAAGCCGAAATCCGATGATGTCCTCTACGCTTGTGGATGGTTTATTGGGTTACTAGAGGTCATGAGTATGTGGTACCACATTAGACTATAAATGTCAGGAATAAAAGTGTGACGATACCGTGGGGTACTTAGGGTTAATGGGTGTAGTGTGAAAACACGTGATCAAAATTTTTAAGTTGTAGATAGTCGTTTCAGATGACAAGTGTTTAGGGTAGACCTTGGATGTTATCTACTTATCACAACGGGAAAGAGATCACGTGAGCTGCTATGGTGGGGGATTTGGATGAGTGATGGCTTGGAGTACATGTTGATAGGTGAGAGCGAACAAGTAGATCTTGTAGTGGAGCATGGCAATTGTGGTTTTTTATTGTGGTGGGCTCCAGAGGGTTAAATAAGGTACAACAAGATGGCAATTAGATTATGGTTTGATATTCCAGATTGTGGTGTGGTTAGCAAAAAAGAATTTTTTTTTTTATGGAGAGTTTGGGAACAGATCATACGATAGTTGTTGGTAGAACATAAAGAAAGAGGAGTACGTCGCTTGAGAGATGTACCTTAAGATAAAAATCATGAAACTTCAAGTGTTTTAAGATGGGTTTTTGGAAGTGTAACATTTTAGCTAGGATGCAAAAAATTCTAATTAGCTAAGGATGCCAACTCAACAATGTTCGGGTTGTCCCAAAGGTTCATGTCAAAAAAGGCCAGAAAACAATTCCTATCAATGTGCCCTCTTCAAATTCAATGGCGGATATTGAGAGTGCAAAATCCCACTTGGTGCCATGAATTTCATTATATAGAATGCATGAAGCCCTAGAAGACCAACATGCATAATGAGATCTATGTTGACTTTGCTGCTGATGATCCGATGCTCTCATTATTTGTGAGTGTAAGGTACATCAGCTATGTTAGAGTCTTTGATTGTTGATATATTATTGCTATCTTTTTTTTTTTTTTGATCATCCTACAATGCTATATTAATACTCTTAAGGAAACAAGTTACTATTCAAAAAAATATCAAAAGTTATCATATTTTACATAAAAAAAATATTATAATCATAACATAAGAATCAATTCATCTTAATATGTTTTAATATTTATTTTGTACCTACCTTGATTATTGGAGAAATATTAGAAAGTAAAACATTTAAGTTGAAACCAGCCTAATTTATCTAAAACCTACAACAAGTCTTAGCAACATTAATACCATAATCAAAAAAAATCTTTGGATTACTTTCCCACCAGCCATTAATTTAAGAGAATCAATTATTTGTTTGCATTACTCATTACCATGATGTGCTTTAATGGTAATAAAAATATTAAAAATTCAAAACTACTCATATACATAGTGTCCATATTACACAAAATATATAATATCTAACATATCTTAAAAATATTTTTAAAAAATCACTAAATATTTAATAAAATATACCACATATCAAACATATGCGTTAGACGAACACTACTCACATAAACAAGATAAAATTACAAAAAATGCTCGCCAACATCATGAAGGTCACACAACATAAATTGAAATAAGACAACTCAGCTCTCATTTTTGGGGTCACACTGAATGTTGTGGGACTAATCTCACGTGTAATTTTATTAATCTATAAAGCCACTCTCATTTTTTTAAAGCCACTCTCTAAAATAAATTAAAGTCACAAAATTTTATGTTATATGTAGTAAGGGTAGTTCTTTTCCCCCAACAAAAGTTTAGAAATAATTAACTCCATTAATTAATTAACTCAAAAAAAGAAATCCACTAATTTTCAACGAGTGTACTCAATGTTGTGGGGGAACAGGCCAAAATAATGAGTATCTACTTCATTTGATGTTGAAATCTTTGTCTGATTATGGTATGACTTACCCCACCTACTTTTTTCTTTTTCTTTTTTAATAAATATATTGAAAATGGAGTCCCAATCATGAAGCACAAAAAGGTCTGATTGAAAATAAAAGATGGCCCACGTGGGTTGTTTTGTAGCCAATGATAGATTTTGTGTCCCATCCTACACAAATTTGTATGTTTTCAGCAAGTGAATGGACCAACATCTTCTCTTCTTTACCCTTGCAACAATTCAACATACCTTCTCCTCTTGCCCATGCCCCTTGATTTCTGGATATTTTACAAATAAAATAGGATACAATAAACATGCGTACGATTTTGGTTTTGAATCAAAATTAACATTTAATATTTTGGTTTAATTATTGATTCAATTTTAGTTTAGAATCAAAATATGATCAGTTCGGTTCACATTTCAAGGCCGCTAATTTCAATTTCGGTTTTGAATAAAAATCGTCGGTTCTGATTCTAAACCGGCAGTCCTAAGTGTGAAATTTAAAAAAAAAAAAAAGAACCGAAAGCAGCTGTATGCCGGTTCAGTTTCGATTTCATCCCTCATGGTTCCATGAACTGGCGGTTTCAAAACCAAAATCGGATTCCGAAATCAGAACCGGTGGAACTGTGCCTATGTCTAGGCTCGGGTATAAGATATTAATTAACTCAATTATTTGAGTTCTATCTAAATTATATAGCATAGAGTATTGGAGAGACATACCCTTATTCTATCTATCTTGTTTATGTATTAATTCGTATGCAGAAATAAGTGAGATGTTTTTTAAACTACATAAAATTATATTTGATGAGAGATTTTCCCTCTTCGATGATAAGTGAACTCTTGTGAGGAAGATTGAAGCCTGATGTGATAAAAAGCGGCGATTACGAAGATGAAAATACCTTCTTCGGTACCTGCAAAAATTCACCGATGGTTGTTCCGATGAGACGGCTCCAACGCTCAAGTTAGTGGTTTGGTCTATTTTGTAATATTTAGGGTGGAAGATGTATTCTAGTTTTTTTATGGTAATGTAACAGTGTAATTAATTTTATTGAATGAAATATACCTTGCCTTTATACCCTCTAAGAGGGGTATTAATGACTTTTTACCAAAAGAGCTACCTGATAGGGCTGCTATACTCGAAAACTATGAAGAATAGGATTTGACACCCATTTGCGAGGGTACCATCTAACAAATAGGGCTAGTAGTAGCCTTAGCTAGGAAGAGTTGCTATCTTAGTGAAGGCCCAAAAGAAGCAAGGTAGTATAGCCCGATGACAGTAAACTCTGAATGTATCCTTTGAGATCTGCTTATTTCTATTTCTGATGGCAACATTTGGAAGGGATTTATGTTGATCAGATTTGCTTGAATCAGATCAGCTCTGCTTAGATCCGCTGCACCCTCGAAGGCGACACAGGAAGATCTCACAGACCCTCGAAGGCGACACAGGAAGATCTCACAGATATGTTTTGCTCAGTTCAGATCAAATGTGCTTGATCTGCTCTAACCGGTTCTGTTTATGTGGCATCTGGATCAGATATAAGGTTATTGTCTCCTAGTGTCGGTATTCTCCAGTCAGCTCTGAGCTCTTCTGCTGATGGGGCCCTAGTGTCGACTATAAAATGAGGGTACTCTTACTTCAACATCCACCAAATATAATCAACCTACTTTCAAAGTATGAGTATAATGGTGAGTAGGGTTGGATCCACAGGAAACGAGAATTAAATTCTCTTGAATAAAATTAAACAAAAACGAGGGATTTTGAGAGATTTTCACCTAATTAACTAAATACTAAATTAACTAATCTAGCAATCACAAGCATACACCGGTATCAATGCACACAAAACAATTTGACAAGAAAAACTATCAAAATAAAGACAATAATAAGAAGAGAAAAATTTGATTCAAGGGTTCGATATTCAATTATTCTATTGATCATAGACCAACAAATAAATTCTTGCAAATTCAAGCAATTAACCTTGAATCTATCAGGATAGCCTTATAAATCTTTCATTTTCCTAATTAATTAAGCAACTGGGCACGATACGTTCCATGTTAATTAATAATAACATTAATCTCAAGTGAAAACAGGTTAATACTAATATCAATAATTAGAATAGCCATAACTATCAATATTAGCCCTATAGGTTCAATTAGATTAAGCAAATTATGATAGCATAATTTACCTACTCTAATGCTACAATTCTTCACTCATTTATACTATAAGAAGTATAAATTCATGAATAGCTATAGGAGAATAAATAATAATCCGATTTCTCAATCCAAATTAATATAAATCTCCATTGAAAATAATTTAAACCTACTAGTACTTGAATATAGAATAAGTAAATCAATATATATCATAAAGGCCTCACAATAATATAATCAAAATATGAAACCCTTAAATCAAAACGTGAGGTTAGCCACTCATGTTATAATAAATCTTAAACATAAACAATATCATTTAATACAAAAAATAAAATAAAGAAGAAAAGATAAAATAAAATAAAAACTTACTGTAAAGGGAAAGAAGAAAATGTGTCTTTCTCTTTCCTACAAAATGTATCTCTCTTCAATTGTTTCTCAGAAAAGAAGGAAAAATATTTATATTCTCTCTCCTCTCCCTTGTGATTTTCAATGGAGAGAAAAAAAATTATTTCCCAACTCTTTAGAATTTTTGGGCCCAAAAATGAGCTTTTGGGCTTTGCACAATTAATTTGAAAATAATAATAAGAGCCCAATAACAAAAATTTTAAGCCCATAAGAAAAATATGGACTTAGCTCTTGGTCTTCGGTTGTCTTCACATCAGGTCGTTTCTTTCGCTAATTGCCCTTTTTTTTCTCCAATTACAGTTAATTATTTTCTTGAAATAAAAAATAATTAATTAGATCAATTAATTACATTTTGAAAACAAAAATAAAAAAAATATGAATATAAAATATAGAATATTATAAACATATCATTTCTTCGTCCTCCTTTCAAGTTCTTCAATTCTCAGGCGATTCATGCATAGTGTTTTTTTCTTTCGGTGTTTTACTTCGTTTAGATATTCCGCTCCGATCAGGCTTTTCGCCATCGTGCCCTCAACAATTTCCTCCGAACACATTCTTCTTCGTGCCCTTCAGCCGTTTCCAGCATTTGTCTTTTCCGTTCACCTTCGTCAGTTCTAACTTTCGTTCTTCTGGCTATCTAGGTATTTTTCCCGTCCTTTATCTCTTTTCTCCTCTTCCTCTTTTAAGAAATGATGTCGAACCGATCTTCTTCTGATTCATCCGTGAATTCTAATCAACTTCTTTCCACTTTTGCCCGTACGCGTGCCCTCATCCTCCGTAACGAGACAACTTCCTCTTCTTTATATATCGTTAGTTCTCCCCATAGTGGCAGAACCGAACCCGATACCTTGACCGCCAGAGAAGAGCAACCTTCTCCTGCAGTGTTCGACTTTGATACGAGTTCAAAACCCATCCTAGTGGAAGACGTTCCAATGGAGGTTCCTCTATCGGCTTCTCTCTCTTATGCCACCATCATCCTCTGATCCTCGTAGGGTATTTCCCGAGAGTGATAAGGGTCAATGGGACACGATCTCTGGCCCTTCGCGCCTTACTTTTTCTGCCCTAGCCTCCCTTCGCACTGATTTCACCATCACTTCTGACTTCCGGATCAAGATTCGAGACTCTTAGAAACATCCCAACTACATTTCTTCTCCCACTCTCGCCTTCTTGAAATCTAAGGTGGACGTTGATATGCGATTTCTCATCAATGGGTACCTATCCGAGATAGCCAGAAGGTAAAGGGTTCCTCTAAACCAGTTTAATCCCTCTGCCTTCAGACTTATGATCTCATTTTACATCATTTTACATCACTATGAGGAACCCTCTGCTGAGCTCTTCTAGATTTTCCACGACTTGAAAAAGAAAAACAATTTTTTCTGCGTCAGTTCTCGTCCTGGTGGTCCTGCCCACTTTGTAGACAAACTTCTTAGTAGGGAAATTAACTAGAAGGATGAGTATTTCTTCATCACCCCCACTTCGGGCCAATGGCCGTTTTCTCATGATAGATGGCTCTACACCACCCCTCAGTCGACCACTCCTAGTTTGGAGAGGATATCGGCATAGAACTTAACCCTTTTCGAAAGATTGAATCATTTTGTCTAGACCCATAACCATTCCTTCTGAATTTTTTTAGGAGAGCAAAAGTGGTATCGCACTTCGGATTTTTCCAGCATATAATCCCCTTGTCTCTTGGAGTAGGTAATACACTTTTATGTTTTCACTTCATCTATTCACATTCTTGGAAGCATAATTACCTTGTGTTGTCACTACAGAGATGAAGTGGACATCGTTCCTCCAAGTTGATGATGATGTTCAGTTGGAAGCAGAGGGTGCTTCCTTCCTAGTTATATCATCACTACCGAACGCAACTACGGTGGTCACCGTCGCAACTCCATAGAGCTTCCTCCATAGAGCTTTGCTCCTACTGCTGTCGTGAAGGCCACTTCAGCTACTACCTCCTATGCTCGTCCAATGACCAGATCTGGCAAGCAGCTGGAGAAGCACAGAGGGAAGAGAGTTTTTTTGGCTAACGTAGTTGTTGGATCTCCGATGAAACCTAAGCAGAGCTCTATGTGAAAATATATTGATGACATATTCACCCTGGAGCTCCCAAAGTCTCTTCTTGAACTAGAGAAAGACTACTGCATCCAATTTATCAAGGATATGCCCCCCACATGTGATATGGCCATCATGAGCCATTACACAGACGACCAGGTCTGTCACAAATACGCACAACACCTTGTGCGAGTAAGTTCTCCTTGTTATGTGTTTATCCTCTTATCCGCGAATTCTTCTCATTCTCTGACCACTTCTGTTTTATTAGCTTCTGGCTTATGCGGGGAAGATATTTCGATCTCAGCCCATGAGAGATTAGGGAATTCCAACAACAGCTGGAGGAGAAGGACTGGGAGATCATGCAAGCAGCCTCGAACCTCGACTTGGTGGATACTCAGAAAAAAGAGCTAGAGAGAAAAGTTGAGACTTTTGAGGTGTGATTGACGGAGGCAGATTAAAACTAGGAGGCAGATCAGAACTAGAACGATATGATCTGCCATTTCAAGGAAAAAAATAATGAATATGACAGGAAGTTGAGGCTAAGGGCCGAGAGCAGGGACTGATGGCCGATGTGGATTTATGTAAGTGGCGAATGATGCTTACTTCTGCAGGTCAGAGGTTATTGAAAGAAATGCATGAATGCTTGATTGGACCCTATTAGAAGAGCACCAAATATGTGGCCGATATGAGCACGTATACTTCTCACTTTTTCGCCAGTGGATTCCGAGATGATTTCACACATGCCAAGGAGCGCTTAGAATAAAATAGGCCCTTGAGTCCTTGTCTCCTCCTTCTGTCTTCCAGAGACACCCTGAGCAGCTTATGAAATTTCCATGGTGGTTAGACACCATCAAATCTGCTGTTAGGAAGCTCTTCGAGGAAGAGATTGCCTATCCTGAACTACCTCCGGCCCCTTATGTCTTACCATGTTGTGGATCCTCCTATTCATTCCCTTGGGTCTTCCGCTCATCCTCCTGCTCTTCGCGATATAAAAGCCACTGAAGTTCCAAAGGTGCCTGAAGCAGAAGAACAGACCTAGGCGCTCATTACACAATAGTTTTTTTCATACTAGTTTTTGTAATATTTTTTGAAGTATGCTAGTTCAGGCATGGTGTAACCAGTTCAAGGTGTTCCCCTTTTGTAATCATTTCCATATACTTGAATGATATCAGTTCATGTGGTTTCGCTCATTGGTTAATTCATCTCATTGTCTCTTTGAGTACCTTATACTAATTCCTGGAGAATCCTTCTAGTTCTTGTGCGATCTGAATCAATATTTTATGCTGTTTGTACAAAGATTTCGAGCGAATTTTACTCGTAGAATGTTAGCAGATCACACATAAATCTAAAGCCAATCGACCTGAACTGAGTATAGTCTACAGATCGAACTTGGACCTTGGGCCACATGAATTTAGTACCTTCACATATCGAACTTAGATCTTGGGCCAGCCGAATTGAATACCGTCACAGATTAAATTTAGATCTTGGGCCAACTAAACTGAGCATCATCGTAGATCGAACTTAGATCTTGGGCCAGCCGAATTGAGTACCTTCATAGATCGAACTTAGATCTTGTGTTAGCTGAACTGAGTATCGTCGCAGATCGAACTTAGATCTCGAGCCAGCTGAACTAAGTACCGTAGCAGCGTGAACTTAGATCTCGGGCCAGCCGAATCAAGTACCATTGCAGATTGAATATAGATCTCGAGCCAGCCAAATTGAGTATCGTAGTAGATCAAACTTAGATCTAGGGCCAGCCGAACTAAGTACCGTCGCAGAACGAACTTAGATCTCGAACCAACCAAACTAAGTACGGTTGTAGATTCAACTTTAGTATTCATATTTCAATGTAAGTGAAGAGTTCATTTCCTCCATTCTTTCATTACCTTCAAAATGTTAGACAATTGACACATATGCCCTAATTGAATTTTATAAGAGAGAAACTTACAACATTTTCTAAGCATAATATTTCTTCATATTACAGATGTTCCAAGGCTGGGGACTAGCTTCTCATTTGCTTTCTTTAGTTCGTACGCTCCACCTGCGAGAACCTTGGTTATTATTAAGCACGGCCCCTCCTAGTTTGGTTCTAGTTTCCCTATCAATCTTAGCGCATCCGCTCTCTTTAGGACCAAATCCCTTTTTTCTAGCTTCCGTTCTGACTTTTCTATTGTAGGTAGCTCTGATTTGACTTTTGTATTTTCCTGATCTGATGTGGGCTATTTCACTTTCTGCATCCAACATGTCGAGATCTTCCCTTCTCAAATTGATATTATGAATCTCATCATAGCTCATAGTGCGATGTGATTCAATCCCCACTTCTGCAAGAATCACCACAGAAGATCCATAGACTAAGGTAAAGGAAGATTCCCCTATAGTAGGTCTGGATGTCGTACAATAAGCCCACAAGACTGAATTCAGTTCTTCTACCCATTTTCCTCCAACCTTGTCCAACCGAACTCTAACTCCCTCCAATAAAGATCTTTTACTCACTTCTACTCGTCCATTAGGTAGATGTACGACAGAAGTAAATCTCTGCCGAATTTTCATAACCTCACACCATTCCTTGATCTTAGTTCCCAAGAATTGTGTTTCGTTATCCGACACTAAAATTCTGGGTATTCTAAATCTGCAACAGATGTTCCCTCATAGGAATTTAATAATGTTGCTCTACTCAACCTTTACAATTGCCTCTGTCTCCAACCACTTACTGAAGTAATCTACAACAACAATTACGAACTTCTTCTGGTCCACTGCTGTAATGAATTTTCCCACTATATCAATCCCCCCACTTATCGAAGGGGAAGGGGGAGTGCATCACTCCTAACTTTTCAGCTGGGACATGAATGAGAGGCCCATGCCTTTGGCATTTGTCACATCTTTTTACTAGTTCTCTAGCATCTCTTGCCATGGTTAGCAGCTCTCAGCACCTTCCTTACCAAGGCTTTAAATTCGGCATGGTCTCCCCCGCATCCTTCATGGATCTCTCTCAAAACATAGTTCCCTTCTTCTTCCATTAGACATCTGAGGTAGGGATGGGTAAAGGACCTCTTGTATAGACAATCTCCTGTGTGGTAATATTTGAGATAGCTAACTTTTCTGGTAGATCTACTTCTGTCCAACTCCCCAGTCCTCAGATTTAATAAGATAGGAGCTTTCCAATCATTTCCTCCTCGAGAGATCCTACATCCATCTCAAAAGACATATGATCTGCTGTAAGGAGTGATGTTTTTAGTCTCTGCCGTTTCAGCTGTACTCACCAGTTTAGCTAGGCTATCGGTCTTCTGGTTTTCAATGTTTAGGAATTTGTATGGTTTCTAGTCTATGGAAGTGTTATTTTAGTTTTGTCGCCCTTTTAGCATATTTTATCATTTGTTCCCCTCTTTGGTGAGAGATTTACCCCTCTTCGATGATAAGTGCCTTCAAGTTGTTGTGTAACCTGTTGAGAATTGAAATACACCACTGCACTTCGTACTCCTAGATCTGTAGCCATTTGGATTCCTTGGATAAAGGCCTCGTATTCTACACCATTATTAGAAGTTATGAACTCAAATTTTATGTCAAACAAAAATTTGTTACCCCTGGGATCAATCAAGACTATGCCAGCTCCACATCCTACAGTTGATACAGATTTGTCAATGTATATCTTCACATCTCCTCACTTGGCTTAACATTCTCTTGGATAAAATCAGCCAATGCCTGAGCCTTGATTGTAGTGATGGGTTCGAACTCCACATTGTATTCACTAAACTCTATTACCCATTTCACCATTCTTTCGGAAAGATCTAGCATATTCAAAGTTTGTTTGAGAAGAAAGTTAGTTCTGACAATGACCTTATGGGAGAGGAAGTAGGGACAAAGCCTTCTTGCCATCGCCATCAGAGCCAGAGCATATTTCTCGAGATTTGAGTATCTTAACTCTAATCCTTGCATCACCTTGCTTACATAATAGATTGGTTTCGGAACCGTACTCTCTTCTTTAAGTAGAACAGAACTAAGCACATGGTCCTTCACCGACAGGTATAATAAAGGATGTCTCATTTGATAGGCTTTGTCAACAAGGGAAGCTCTGCCAAATGATTCTTCAGTCATCAAAGGCAGTTTGACACTTGATCATCCCAGGAAAACTTGCATTCTTTCTTAAGGGTTTTGAAGAAAGGAAGGCTTCTCTCAGTCGATCTGGAGATGAAACAGCTAAGAGCAACAATCCATTCATTCAACCTTTGGACTTTCTTTGGCATACAAAGGGCTTGCATATCTAGCACTACTTGAACTTTAGCCTTGCTCACCTTCATCCCCCTCTGTGTGACCATATAACCAAGGAATTTTCCTGCTATGAATCCAAAGGCACATTTGCTTGGGTTGAGCTTTATCTTTTGGGTTTGGATCATGGAGAAGATTTTCTCCCAGTCAGAGACATGGTCATTCCCCCTCACGCGCTTTGTCAGCTTTGTCACGCGCTTTAGGCCAAATGACATTTTCAAAAAACCACAAGTGCCAACAGAGGTTACGAAACATACCTTATGGATGTCCCCTGGATTCAGGGGGATCTAGTGCTATTCTTGATAAACATCTATCATGCTCAATAGTTCACATCCAAAGGTAGAAACAACCAACTGATCAATCCCGGGAAATGGGTAATGATACTTGGGGCACGCCTTGTTCAAGTCCCTGAAATCAATGCACATCCTCCATGACCTGGATCCCTTGGCCACCAGCACTGCGTTAAACAACCACTCCGGGAACTGTATTTCTCTTACATGGCCTACTTTTGTCAACTTTTTAACCCCTCCTTGATCACCTTATCCTTCTCTGAACCAAACCGCCTCAACTTTTGTTTAACAGGCCTAGCAGTAGGGTCAACATTTAGGTAATGCATAGCTACCGCAGGGTCTATCCCACCCATATCACTCGCCTGAAATGAAAAGAGGAAGAGTTCTTCTGTAAGCATCTTCCAATACCTTCAGTAGCTTGTGGGGACATGGAGTCCCATTCTAGTGCAGAAGCACACTCTTTCAGGCCATAACTCCACAGGCATCTAACTCCTGTGCAGGCTCTATCTATAGTTTTGGCTCTGCCTCCTGCTCTTCTATCGCTTTAAATATATTTCTCATGGCACTCCCACTTCCGATCTTCTAGGGATCTGGAGAAGTGACTTCTTTCACCATTTATACGTAGCATTTTCTAGAGCAAAATTGGTCCCCGGTAACCTCCCCCTCTGATCTGTCTACCAAAAGTTTCAGCTTCATGTGGTAAGTGGACACTATTACTTGGAATAAGTTTAGTAGAGGTCGATCGAATATCACATTGTAGGATGAGGGAACTTCCACCACCGAGAACTTTACCATCCTTACTTTTGTGCTGGCATCTCCCCCATACACACCTGGAGTGTGACTTGCCCCTTAGGTTGGATCACTCCCCTAGCAAAGCTGTAGAGGGATGTCCCTACTGGCTCTAAATCCATATTCAACTTCATTCTTTGAAAGCACTCGGAGAACATTATATTTGCTGAGCTACCGGTGTCCACAAATATTTGGGCCATATCATACCCACCGATCTCCGCTATGATGACCAGAGCATCATTGTGTGGTCTCATCATTATCTTTTTGTCAACAGCACTGAACCTTAGATTCGGGGAGATAGTGACATCCTATTATCATTTGAATATGTCCTTTCTTTTGGGAAGGGCCCTCCCTCTTTCGCTCTTCATGTCGATCTTTGTTGACCCTTAACTCATCATTTTTCTTATGTCCTCCCTCCGCCTCTCTTCTGACAAACTTTAGGAGATGACCATCCTGAATTAACCACTCTATTTCGTTCCTCAAATGATGACAGGTATTAGTATCATGCCCGTACTCATTATGGAATCTGCAGAACTTGCAAGACCTGGGATTTTTGGGTCTCTGATAAGCCCCTGTAGGAACTTTGAATTTTGGATGTTCCTTGGATATTTCAAATAGTTCTAAAGATTCTAGGTTCAGCGGAGTGTATCTCAGTAAATCTTTTCCTGTGAAGCGGTCCCTCTTGCTCCAACTTTCTATTCTCCCTAAGGGAATTTTCAACCCTCCTCTCCGTTTCCCTCATTCTCTCGGGAAAATTCTCCTCCTTTCTCTTATTACTCTTTGCTTCCTCCAGGTTGATGTATTTGTTTGCCCTCTCCAGTAATTCGTCAAAAGTTCAGGGAGTTCTCTTTGCCAGAGAATGGAAGAAGTCTCCATCCAGATGGCCCTGTGTTAGTGCTGTGATTTTCATTTTCATCATGGATGAAGGGACTTCTAACACTGTAGCATTGAACCAATTTATAATGTGCCTTAAACCCTCATTGAGTTTTGCTTGAGGCTCATCAAATATAAAGACGTCTTCTGCTGTTTCTTGGCACTGGCGAATTGGTGTGGAAAGAGAGTTGAATTCCTTGAAGGAATGAGCTGAGTTCGGAGGTAACTGCCCAAACCAATGTTGAGCTGATCTGGACAAAGTGATCAGAAATACCCTACACTTTATGCTATCCGTGTACTGATGTAGTAAAGCTCCATTCTCGAACATCATCAGATGATCATATGGATTGGAAGTCCCGACATAACCATAGTTCAGTGCTTTAAAGTTGGTAGGAAGCACGTCAGCTAATATTTCTTCAGAGAATGGAGATCGGTTTTGATGATGGATCTGACCTCCTTCTTGTTTCCTTTTGAGCTCCTCTACCTCCATTCGCAAGGATAGAATCTGATGGTTCACCATACTCTTGTTGACGGAATAAGTGATATCCCAATCTATAGTTTTATCCTCCCCTGATCTGACAGAGGGAGATCCTTCTTTAGCAGTTGAGTAACTCACTTCAGTTCTTTCTTCTTTTCTAACCTTCTCTCCCTCCACTCCTGGTCCATCCTTTTGAGAAACTTCGTTCTCTTTATCGATTCCCTGGGAGGGACGCACCTGTTCGGAGGCATGGCCTGTCATGGGAGATTCACCGGGAGTGTTCCTCTATTGGCCAAGGCACTATCTACTGCCATTTTTATCAACCCATTTATTTGGTCAATAGTTATCATGATCGCGGAATCAGTGTCTAGGTTTGGATTTCAGACCCCACTTTGTCCTCCCATAAGTACATGAGTTGCCCCTGGAATTCCTCTTTCTCGTGTTACTCGTTCAGACACCTGCTCAAACTCTGAATTTAGTTTTTTGAGGAACACTGTTGTTTTCTTCCGTCATCTTGTTGAGTATCAAATTTTTAATGTTAATGATCTTTACCCACAAAAGCTCACATCGTTCCCACAGACGACACCATTTGATAAGAGATTTCCCTTCTTCGATGATAACTGGACTCTTGTGAGGAAGATTGAAACTTGATGTGATGTAAGCGGTGATTACGAAGACGAAAATACCTCCTCTGGTACCTGCAAAAACTTGTCGATGGTGGTTCCGGTGAGACAGCTCCAACGCTTAAGTTAGTGGTTAGGTCTCTTTTATTATATTTAGGCTGGAAGATATATTCTAGTTTTCTTATGTTAATGTAACAATGTAACTAAATTAACTGAATGATATATACCTTGCCTTTATATCCTCTGAAGAGGGGCGTTAATGACCTTTTACCAAAAGAGCTACCTGATACGGCGACTATACTCGAATCCTAGGATTTGACACCCACTCGTGAGGGTAATCATTGCAACAGGCTCCTTTTGACAGACAGGGTTAGTAGTAGCGCTAGCTTGGAAGAGCTGCTATCTTAGTGAAGGTCCAGAAGTAGCAAGGTAGTTCAGCCCGATGACAGTAAACTCTGAACGCATCCTTTGGGATATGCTTATTTATATTTCTGATGGCAACATTTGGAGGGGGTTTGTGTAGATCTGATCTGCTCGAATCAGATTAGCTCTGCTTAGATCCGCTCTGCCCTCGAAGGCAACACTGGAAGATCTGACAGATATGTTCTGCTCAGTTCAGATTAGATGTGTTTGATCTGCTCTAACCGGTTCTGTTTATGTGGCATCTGGATCAGATATGAGGCTATTGTCCCCTAGTGTCTGTATTCTTCGATAAGTCTGAGCTCTTCTGCTGATGGGGCTTTCATTATGACTGAGAATAACTTCTGACCTATTATTTAGCCCACGTCTATATTTAAACAACTTATATCAAATGGAAGATTTCATTTACCCTAATTTATTCAAAAGAATAAAAAGTTTGCTTGAAACCTGATTGGAGGTTTTGAATGCATAAATTTGTGGATTATAGATTACAATTAAACAAAATATTATTTTGACTATCTAAGTTACAAGAAAAAGACTAATATGAATATTGTAAATTGAAATTACCCGTATAATTTACCCTCATTGGGCTGTCTTTTTTTCCATGGCCTTAGGCTCACTTCTCAAATGACTTCAATTGCAAATCTATATTAAATAGTACATCTTGTCATAATTTATAAATATTTCTCTAACATTTTACGATTTTAACAATTTAACACAATATTTCAATACTTATCAATTAAAATTTATTAAAAAATTCATTTATATCCTCTATCTATTTTCCATAATAGACACTTTAATTTGAGATTTTTAGATTTTCACAATTCTGTCGCTTTATTTAAAATTTATGTTTAACTTAATTAAATATTATAATTAAAATATGAAAATAATAGAAAAATAAATTATTATGTTAATATTTTGAGAAATATAAAACAAGACAAGTAACATATTCAATAAGTAGAAAATTTGTGAAATAAATTTCATAATTAATTAAATAAGAATAATTAATAAGTGAGAATAATGATATTAACTAAAAATTTATATGTTGCTTGAATATTACGGGAAAAAAACTGAAAATCTAGAACAAAAATCATAAGAAAAATATAAAGAATGTAAAATGAGACAAATAAAATTTTCAAACCATTTAAAATTAATAGAAAACAATGAAGTAAAATTTTAAAATATTCTAATCCTTTTTTTGCAATATTTTAAATTTTTTATTATATTCTAAGACTTAATATTTAGTTATGCTTATATAAATATACTTTTAAGTTTATTTCATAATTTTTTTATTCATTTCATATTGCATTTCTTTGTTTTATATTTCTCAAATTTTTAGACGTAAATATTTATTAAATAGCTATTTTCATTTTTGCATATTTTATTTATAATTTTAGTTAAGTTAAACATTAATTTTGAATGAAGGGAATATAATTGTAAATATATGAAAGATCGAGATAAATTGTATATTTTATAAAGGTTCAAATTACAGTAAGACAGAAAAATAAATGAAGTATATAATTAATGTTTTGATGATAGGTTGTGAAATAATTGACAATTATAGAAACGTTGTGCTAGAATTATTAAAATTATGAAACGTTGTGATATACTTATGAATTTTGCGTACAATCAAAGAGCATGTTGGAAGCACAAATATTAATGTATTATTTATATGTATAATGATAAAATGAAATGTGACAAAAACGTAAACTAATTCAAATACCTCAAATCTCAAAATGTCGATTTTATTAAAAGGTGAAAAAAGAAGTTGAAAAACGTAAGAGAAGTAGCAATAAATGTCCAGAAAAACAAGAAAGAAAGAGGAATTATTAATGATGTTAAGACATTTGAAATAAAAAGAACGAATCAACGGCCCATATTAAAGAGTTGAGGATACTATGCCATGGATGAAAATATGTTTCACCTAACACAAATGTAAGTTGTTCATATGCAAATGAAGCCTCAATAACTTTTCTCTTAAATATCTATACATATCCAACTGGCTCAAACCAAAAACTGGAAACCAAAAATTTTGGTTCTGTTATTGGTTTTAAATTTTGCAGCATTTCGGTTTACAGGCCTGGTTAACCAAACCGAACTGAAAGATCAAAATATAGAATGTAAGTGCTTTTTTAGGAAGCCAAGAAAAAGTTTTATTGGATATGTACAGAAGTGGTCAAGAATCTTGAAGAATACTCTGCAGCTGCCCCAACTGATTACTCTCTACTCACAGCAACTTCACAAAGGCACAGTCCAAGTTCCCTAGACCTGCAAAAACATGATGTGTAGTTCATTGGTTGTCTAACTCTCTTCGGATCGAAGCAATATACCAGCTAACTCCCAACTTTAATTGTCTCCATTATAGGGCAACACCGAGAAATTCTGGCCGCTCTCTTGTACCACAAATTCAACACATATTGTCTACGGCAAAGAACGCATATTGTCTTCTTTCAGGATTGATGGAAGTCTTTCCCTAACTAGTTATCATTGTTCAGATCCAATCTTTTCTTATTAACCTTACATCAGATGGTTTAGGAGGAATGATATTTTTATTTCCAAACACATTAGGAAATGAATGTCAATAATCCCAAAATCCTCTGCACATCTTCATATATCCTCCAACCATTATCTCAAAAAAATATACAGTTTTACTCATTACCATAATATGATAAATATAAAATTTTGATGTGACTGCAGTAACCAAATAAAAAAATTACATAAAAAGATATTTACAGTGGAAAAGCAATGGTACATTCCAGTATGGTTTCCATGAAAAACATCATAGCTTTGTTTCTCAACAGCTTATCGAAACACGTTCCTTCTCCCCTCATGTGCCCCCCACCCCCAATACAGCTCCAAATATACTTTCCAGAATTTTTCCCCTTAAAAAAACAACACCAAAAATAGTATCAGTTTCCAATATCTTGGTTCTATCTTTGATTAATTATGATATTTTATGGAGGAGCACCACATTTACACCTAAAACATATGGGCAGATTCCATTTTTTTCCAATTAAAACACCATTGATGATAATTTGACTCGCCAATGACAATTTCGTAATGTGTATGCAGACATGTAGAAATACTTCAGCTACAAAGTAAGTTGGTCCTCATTATTAGTCTCTATTAAAGCCTGCAAGCCTATAACTCTTAAAAGCATGTGTTACCGAACATAGTTTCCAAGATATCATACAGAAAGAAGGGAATCAGATAACATTTTCAGACAAATATACCTCTTATTCCATGTCAATGAGCTAAAGAATATCCTCAATGCGTCTGCAGAAGATTTAAAACAGATTTCCTATCTGGCATGCTTGGTATGGCGCCCTTTACTTGAACACAGAGTGAAGCGGCTGCAGCTGAAAAACATTAAGAATTTTGTGAGTCAGAGCTTTTACCAGAATGACTTATTAAATAAATGCCGTAGCATACCAGCAAATTTCAGGCATTCCTTTTTGGATTTTCCCTCAACAAGAGCCACAGCATAAGCAGCAGTGAAAGTATCGCCTGCTCCTGTGGTATCAATTACTTTTGAAGCTGATATGATGGGTTGTCTGATAGGTTCCTCTCCTTCGGTGAAAAGAGCAGAACCTTTGGCTCCAAGTTTCACAAGTACTTGCTTTACACCCTAGAAATATGGGAAGCATCTATCACTTAATAAGATCTTTATTTTTTCTTTCTTTAAAGAAAAAAATTATCAAACACTCTGAATGAGCTTATGAGCTCTTGATCATCTTATACGATGTTTTTAAGAGCTTATAAGCTCAGACTAAAATACTCTTAGTTAAGTAATCTCTCATCATCACAAAAATGAAAAGTAAACAATTTTATAGTAAGATCCACAATAACACTAGTAGGCCCATGTCATATGTTTTTAAAGATTACATATGTTAAATTGCAATAACAACCTGGTTCAACTAGTAGAAAAAGCATATGGTCATGATCAAAACTTTCAGAAAAGGAATTTAATTTTGCACAGAAAGAGCATAGACAAATTTCACATGATCAGAGAGGAGGCGTGATTTGCAACAATATAGCTGCGGGTTAAAAATGGAAAGAGCCATTGACCAAAATTCTTAAATAAAATAGGCCAATAAACTAAGAGGCCGCCAAATGCTAAATATGCCTCTTTGTTCAAGAAGTTAATAGTCACCCAACCCGCAAGAGAGAGAGATGAAATCAAGTGTCGGCCTAAGGTAAACTAACCATTTCATGGCATTTTCCCACAGCTTGGCTAATCTGTTCAAAGCTTTCTGTGGGCATATTTGTTAGACGAGCAAGCTCAGTTTCATTGGGGCTCAAGATATCAATAACCTTAAGTAGTTCAGGAGGGATTGGTGCATCTACTCCCCCAGCATCCAAGATGACTGGAACACCATAACTCCTGGCAGCCTGAATGCACAGAGAATGTTACATAACATGAGATCATAAATTAATTAAATTTTCTATTCAACAAATTAACTTTGGCATTCCATCAATCTAGACATGCATATATGTAAATGTATATATACATATGTGTGTATATAAATCAAAAGTTCATAACCAATGCAGCAATTTATATTCAACTAATTAACTTCAGCATTCCATCAAACTCAGTGTGTATATATGTACATACACACATATACAAATATATATCATCAATTACAAAAACCATCCCTGAGGTCTGGCTAATTAACAGCAACCACACCTCAAAGTTTCATAACAAATAATATCTGGTTTTGGCTGCTTGTACAAGTCTTCTTTCACCATTATCCAATTTCCCCCCCTTTTTGATTCCTTGGAATTTTGTCAGAAGGAAATAATAAAAGGAGAAAGCCTTTCTAGGAGGGTAAATACAAATATTATTATGTAATATTATTTAATATGATATAATAATATATTATATAACCATAAATATATAAGATATTATAAAATAATAATCAAAATTAATAAAATATATGTTATTATTAATATATATATATATATATTACTCCCCCCTCCCAAAAAAAACCTCTTGTTTGATTAATACCATAAATTTTCACTTATGCCCCTTCATTATATGTTTAGTGGATTTCTAACCACATTTGACTCAAAACAATCACTATCATAAGGGTATTATTGAAACTTCAACTAATAACCTCCTTTGAATTTCAAACAGGACTTTTTTCTGGGACTCAAAAAGTTTTAGAAATATGATACTTTTTGGGATGAAGTAAATATATGTTAATACATAATATATAGAATATACTATGTTATGTATTTATATATTATGTTATAATAACATTATTAATAAAGTATTTTTGGATACTTTAGGGAGGAAGGAATGGGAATGATATGAAAAGTGGTTGATTGGTGTAGAGGAGGGAATGGAATAAAACCCCACTTTGGGGGAATCAATCATTCCTCTTTTAGACATGGGCACGGTTCCAGTTTCGGAACCATGAGGAGTGGAACCGAAACCGGCGGTTTTAAAACTGGAACCGGATACCCTAAAACCGGAACCAAACTGGCCAGTTTTCGATTTCGATTCTGATTCAGAACCGGGCCAATAGTTAAACCGAACCATTGACCACTGGTTCGAACCTCCGGTTCCGGTTCATGCCTCAAACCGGAAGCGTGCCTGCGTCTAGGTGGAATGAAACCCATTCCTCACACCAATCATACCCATACCCATTTTCATACCTCTCTATACCACCAAGCACCACCGGAAATGTTTTAGACGAGTGTGAATAGAGGGAGGAGTAGGGAATGAATTGGGGCTCAATGATTAAGTAATTTCATAAACTAATATAAATTAAACACTTTAAACATTCATACAATTTGGAATACCAGAAATATATATTTTTCATTCTGATTTTCAATACATAAACACAGAGTTATCTGAATATTTTATTCAAATTATTCTTAATTTAAACAACTGTAACATGAATTGGAAAAGTTAATGGAAAAAACAAAGGTAAAATAATAAAATTCTGCATTTGAAGATTAGAAAATTTGAACAAAAACCAAAGGAGCAAAAAAAAACCTCCACCATTCTCCAATAATCCAATCCCCGCTTCCTTCATCTGATCCCACACAATATCCTACACTAGCAAATGCCTCTACCCAGGCACATCCTATTAGCTCGAAATTGCACTTTGCCATCTAAAGTATGGCTATTATTAAACTTTTCCAACCTTTTTTTGGTTGTACTTTGTCTCCTGTATTATACGAAAATTTGCATTTTACCGTCCAAAGACACCTTGAGAGCTCTTACCAGCTGAATACTGCAATGTTTATTTCCTCACGTGCCAGCCATATATGATTTTAGGATATTTTTGTCTTTGAACTATTACCTAGTCAACAACATGCAAGGCTCGCGCATAGGCAATTTGAGAGTTCTGCCGACGGGTAGCCCTTGGGAAGCTTTGAATAGTCAATATATATAATTTGTGAAGTGGGGCAAAGTAACCAAAAAAAGAAAGAAAAATAAAAGGTTCCCTTGGTGAATTTAACCACAATTTGGGCAGCAAGGTGAAATTTCCTCTTTTATAAAACTACCCTGATTATTTCCTACCCTAACTCCCCTACTTATTGTAGGTTCGATGAACATACATATATTATTATATTTATATATGTATTGATATTATATATATTTATGGGTGAGTATATGTACACTGGGAAGGGATGGCCAGGTGTAGCTTCAAGAGCTCATACAATTCTACTGCCAGATATTGTCTTTTATTTTGTTCAAGAGGTGAAGTGAATAAATGTGCAAAGCTCCAAGGGCAAATTGCAATCGTTAAAGATGTTACAAGGATTTTGGTATTTTGTCCATTCACAAGCATGACATGTTACCGAATCCCCAGAGAGTATTTTACCAGAATCCGGCTAAAAACAAGTATAACAGTCAGTGTGGTCTGCTGGGTTTGATATAAAACAAAAAGGTTCTGGTGGGTATGTGTAAAAGCAGATAAGGGGCAATGTCTGAAAAATTACATTATTCTGATGCATTAGTGTTTCCCATATTGTATATATGTTTGTTATGTGTGTGTGTGTGTGTGTTACTGTTATGGGTACCAGACCAGGATCGGGTAACCAGTCGATTCAACTGAAAATCTATATCCAAGGGCTGGTTATCACCCTTGTTATGATTTCTAGACCGACCTATGATGACTAAAATTAACTAGCTCGTCGAAGGGAGCTTTGACCTTCGGACTCAATTTGAGAGAGACCAAATCTCTTGTAACTCTATAATTTTCTGCTTGTTTTATTCATTGCTCATGACTTGCTTAAATATAGATTACAAGGAAAACAAATCAGGAAAACTAGAATTAGGACAGCAAGGATCAAGGAAACCTGCCCTAAATTATTCTAATCTGAGATTGACAGAAAGTCAAATCCTTCCTAAAAATAAGAATTTTAAAAACTTCCCAAAAATGATGATTTAATCATCTTGATTGTGGCTGCCATATCTTGCCCATAACATTACTCCCCACCTCCAGAACAAGCTTGTCCTCAAGCTTGAAAGATGGATGATGATCAATATTAACCTTCTGATGGGAAGGTAAGGCCACCAGGATCATAAATCTCTAGCCAAAATAACTTTTTGTATCTATGGTTTGCAGAATATGCCTCATCACAGTTGTAGCACAACCTTTAGCTTTACAAACAGCCATTTCTCCTTGAGATAACTGTCTGATAAAAGGAGAATTAATAGGACCCATTATAGAACTATTTTTAGGGTCAAGATTTGTAGATGAAGTGCTGTTGGCTGCCACTTCGTTGCATCGGGCATTGTCCTGCTGACTGCTAGTTGCTCTGGTCAATTGACCTTTATTTCCAAAGACACGGGCCAAATTCATTGATTGACCCAAATTCAGGGGATTTTTCATTTCCACATCAATCCTAATAGAGTCCTCCAGTCCTGCTGTAAACAAGTCCACTTGTTGGTCCATTTGTACCGATCTTGCACATGCCAATAATTCTTGGAAGCAGCGTTAATAATCTTCTACCGTTCCTGTTTGCTTCAAATTCACCAACTCTCCCAAGGGGTTGCTCCTTAGGGGTGGTCCAAACCTCAAGGTGCTATATTCCTTTGACATTCGCCATGTTAGGTTTGGTTCCTCTTGCTCAATTTGGTAATACCACAATTGAGCCTCACCTAGCATGTGAAAGGCTGCCAAACCAACCTTATCTCCTGCTGCTGTTTTTTGGTTGTCAAATTCTTTTCACAGCGATGCAACCATATGAACGGATCCTCAGATCCATCAAAAGTTGGGAAGTCCAGCTTGGTATATCGTGGCACAATACCATTTCTTTGTGTGTTGTCTACCTGTGAAGCATGGTGGTGATTAACGCCACTGCTTGCTGCTCCATCCACTTCCCTATTATGTGTTTGTTTGATGTTAGAGAGGGCTTCTTGATAGTGGAGTGTTAATTGTTGTAATTGGTTGTCAAATTCTTTTCACAGCAATGCAACCATATGAACGGATCCTCAGATCCATCAAAAGTTGGGAAGTCCAGCTTGGTATATCATGGCACAATACCATTTCGTTGTGTGTTGTCTACCTGTGAAGCATGGTGGTGATTAACGCCACTGCTTCCTGCTCCATCCACTTCCCTATTATGTGTTTGTTTGATGTTAGAGAGGGCTTCTTGATAGTGGAGTGTTAATTGTTGTAATTGGCTTCCAAATTTTTCAAGGCTCGCTGCCACACGTGATTCCATAGCATTCTGCGCTTCCTGTATCAGTGACTTCACTTCCGCTGCTGTAATTGAATCGCCCATGGTTGCTGTCTCTGATACCAAGTTGTTATGGGTACTAGACCAGGATCGGGTAACCGATCAATTCAACTGAAAATCTATATCCAAGGGCTGGTTTATCACCCTTGTTATGATTACTAGACTGACCTATGATGACTAGAATTAACTAGCTTATCGAAGGGAGCTTTGACCTTTGGACTCAATTTGAGAGAGACCAAATCTCTTATAACACTATAATTTTCTGCTTGTTTTATTCATTGCTCATGACTTACTTAAATATAGATTACAAGGAAAACAAATAAGGAAAACTAAAATTAGGACAACAAGGATCAAGGAAACCTGCCCTAAATTATTCTAATCTAAGATTGACAGAAAGTCAAATCCTTCCTAAAAATAAGAATATTAAAAACTTCCCAAAAATGTTGATTTAATCCCCTTGATTGTGGCTGCCATATCTTGCCGATAACAGTTACATATGATCTTTTAGGTGGAATAATAACATGAAAACATATAATTTGGGATATAAAATAGCTACTGCTTCATCAATACTTTAAATTATGAGCAAAGATAATAAAACAAATCTTTCAAGACACTACAAGTGTTATGTACTTTGAAAAGGAGAATCAGCCTTGTCTTCATGACTGTATCCTTTTATTTCTTTTCTGGGAAAACAAAACAGAGGCTTTTTAGGACCTTTTCATAGTTTCAGTCTCATATCCTTCATAATAAAGGATAACAAACATGTAGCAAAGCAAGTACAATCAGTTATCAAGCATAACAAATGAATTGCATTGAAGCCTAAATATACATCCAGAATACAGTAAGGTGCTTTTATCCGCCTTTCTAGAAAAACTGAACGACACCAGTATATTCTTTTACTTTTTAGTGAGAGACATAAGCCATAATCTTAGAAGTTCAACAAAGAACATAACAGGCATGAAGAAAAGCCAGATATAGCAAATTAGCAACCCTAGGTATGCTCTCACAGAAGGGTCAAGAAAATACAACCATTGACCTTGCGAACTATTACAAAAATAGTTCTTTCTTATTCCTAATCTTTCTCAAGAAGTAGTACTACTTTTGGGAGATAGAATAAGAATGTAAAACATTTAGATAATCAATTTCCTGAAGCAACTGTCCTGATGCAATCAAATACAAGTAACAGCCTGCATAAAGGCAGGCTGCTTTGCTAGGTCATCTGATGCATAAAAGGAATTGTAAATTCACTGAGAAAAGAACATTCAGTCTATCCTTCAAAGTATTTGAAAAACGTTTTATACCGAGCCCTAAATATCAGTCTCTCCATCCTCATGGACCTCACCATATAACTTCAAGTGACAAGGAAGCCAAGTCCACAATTATTAACTCAAAATATTTCATGTAAGAACTATAGATATGTTATGTAAACATATCAGAACCTCCACACAAAACCCAAATCTTCTCGATGCAAACTGTTTCGGAGCTACATCGACGATGCAGATCCAGTTACTTCCTCTTGCAAAAAATCTAATATATGTACAAGTTCTTCCAGATGTTTTTATTGATATAGCTTGTTTCAGGAACTCTAAGAGAAGAAAATAGGCCATGTGCTAACCTACTCTTGAAATATCTTCCGTAATGGATAGACAAGCTGAAGCTCAGACTAAAAGAATCCATTGTGAAACATAGAAAGCATTCAACAGAAAGATTCAAAACTTAAAGGCTTGAAAGAACACAAAGATCCCATTTTCAATATATCATCATCCAATTTAAACCTAACATACACAAACAGAGCATTCCAAGAAACCAATAAAGCTTCAAAACAAATACGAAGTCCAAATTCTCACCTTGGCAACCTGAATATTAACAGAATCAGGGATCTCCCTCTGAAGCAAAACGATCCCAGCATGCTTTAGTACCTCCAAATCCAAAGTCTGGGGCCAACAAGTCATGTTGGCACCCCCAACAATGATGATCGAATTTTGCCCATCAGCCTGCAGCATCACCACCGCATGGCCAGTAGGCGCATCAGCTACAGTAGCTAAATGATCAAGAAACACCCCACCTCCCTCCAAAGCCTCTGTTATCAACTTCCCATGAGCATCCTCCCCCACCTGTCCCACGAAGTAAGTCGGGTACGCCAATTTGCCGCCGCACATGGCTTGGTTAGCGCCCTTGCCGCCGGCGAGAGTTTGTCCGGTCCTGGCAGATACAGTCTCGCCCTCTTTAGGCAATCTGTCAATCTCCACATATATATCCGCATTGGCTGATCCCACCACTACAAGCGGCGGCCCGTTGTCTCTAGAAGAGTCCAACGCAAAACAAGAGAAGGGGTTTAGTTTTCTTGAAGGAGGGGGAGCGAAACTAGCGGAGGGGATTTTAACAGTGGACGATGGCTTTTGGATTGTGGGATCTTTGTGGTGGTGCCACGGTTTTGGCGATGAAAGCGTTGACAATGCGCCCATGCTTTTTACAGTCCAACTGCAATGTTGTTTCGCTTCTAGATTTAATTCTTCTTCTACTACTTCTTCTTCGGTGGGTTTGTGCTGTTGGCCTCGCCGCTGAGTCATGGTGTCTTGTTTAATATCGATGTGGAATGGGATACTGCCAAAAAATAATACTTTAATAATGTGAGATCCGAAATTTGTTACACGCTGAGGACCGATTTTGGAGCGTGATAACTTCATATAATAGAGTTATTTTCATATCCTTTAATTTGAAATCATGTAGGAAAAAATGATAAATTATGTGAATTTTAATATAATGTGACATAATTAGATCTTTGGGTCGTGGGCCTTGAGCAAGAGGGCAGCCCCAAAAAAAAAGAAACAAAACAGAAACTAGGGCAGAGGAGAAGGGGATATCAGCAGCAGCCCTAGAAAAAGAGAGACCCCCAGCAGCAAAAGGGAGGCACGCAGACAGCAAAGAGAAGAAGGAAAAGGAGGACAGATTCCATCATTCTCACCAGTTTTCCACGGAGATTTCAAGGAGAGAAGGAAGGAATCATCTCAAGGGAAAAGAGGAGGAAAAGAGCTCGAAAAATCAGTCATCCGAACAGCTTATCTCTCCTCTCTTTAACTCCCTTTATTTCCTTATTTCTCTTGAAATTATACTTTGGATTTTGTATGGATATTATGTTAGCTTTGTGGATTGAATTTCCAGAATTAAGTATGAGCTAAACATTACTTAGACTTGAATTGCTAATGGATTTTGAATCGAATTATTGAGACTTTATTGCATTGTTGGGTGATTGGTGCTATTGTTCATTCAAGTAGGAAGATGATGAATGTTTGTTGTTGTTTGGCCAACAATGGTGAATTTACAAGCTAGATTTTAATACCGGAAGGGTTAAGTCTAGTGGAAATTGCTTGAATGATGCAAGTGAATAACCGTTTTTAGGTTGTTGTCGTGAATGGTATAGGGATATATTATTCGCCTTGCATAATTGTATGAATTGGTTTTTGCATCGATGTTCCAATTTCAATTAGGCATAGGAATATGTTCAATTAGAAAAAGGAATATAAGACATAGTATTTGGAAAAATCCTATGTATCGAAAGGGAATTCATGTTAACTTTAGCATCTTTCACTTAAAAACAATGCCGCTTATCATTGCTCAATAAACTTCGATTCAAATGACAATTAGTAATTCAAGTCTAATACATCCATCTTGTGAATTTCGTGCTGCTATTTAGTGTGATTTGATCAACCACGTGCTAGAAATAGTTTCTTTAATTCTTGTTTAATTAATAGACGTAAAACCAAACCATCCAATCCATTTATTATGTATTTTTTTTATTACAAATTGTGAGTAATTGATAGTTGCAAATCATTTTAATTTCAATCCCTGTGGAGACGATCTACTCATCATTGTATTACTTGTGGACTACGTACACTTGCGTATTTAAAATTACCCACCAAGTTTTTGGCGCCGTTGCCGGGGATTGTAAATTAAAATTTTTGTGATATCGATAACTTTGCAATTTATTTCTTTTATTTTGTCTAATCTTGATTGTTGTTCTTGTGCTTTAATAGGTTGATTTTGTGTATGAACGAGCAACAAGATTTTGTATTAGCTCCTTTTGACCCCGAGATTGAACGCACATTTAGAAGAGGAAGAAGGGAACAAAGAGGACAGCGGACTCAACATCAAGGTAACATGGCCGAAGAGGAATTAAATGTGGCTGCTAATGCAATTGTGATGGCCGATGACCGAGAGAGAGCCATACGAGAGTATGCTGCCCCAATGTTCAATGACCTTAATCCGGGCATCATTCGGCCTGAAATTCAAGCACCTCAATTCGAGTTGAAGCCGGTGATGTTCCAAATGTTGCAAACTGTGGGTCAATTTAGCGGGCTAGCCACTGAAGATCCTCACCTTCATCTTCGATCATTTTTAGAGGTGAGTGACTCTTTCAAGCTCCAAGGTGTCACGGAGGAGGCCTTGAGGCTGAAATTATTCCCTTTCTCATTGAGGGATCGAGCTAGAGCGTGGCTTAACACTCTTCCACCGGATTCTATTGCTTCTTGGAATGATCTTGCCGAGAAATTCTTGATGAAGTACTTTCCTCCAACAAAAAATGCCAAGTACCGGAATGAGATTATTTCTTTCCAACAAACGGAGGATGAGTCCGTATGTGAAGCTTGGGAGAGATTCAAGGAGTTGTTGAGAAAGTGCCCCCACCATGGTATCCCTCATTGTATCCAAATGGAGACCTTCTACAATGGTCTTAATGCCTCTACCCGCATGGTGTTGGATGCTTCGGCAAATGGAGCTATTCTTTCTAAATCATATAATGATGCCTATGAGATATTGGAAAGGATTGCCAACAACAACTACCAATGGTCCAATTCAAGAGCACCAACCGGTAAGAAAACAGCCGGAGTTTATGAAGTAGATGCATTGACAGCTTTGACAGCCCAAGTCTCTTCCATGAGCAACATTTTGAAGAATTTAAGTTTGGGGGGAATGGCACCAACAGCCCCTATGGAACAAGCAGCGGCTATTTCATGTGTTTATTGTGGAGATAGCCACACATTTGATTGTTGTCCTTCCAATCCAGCCTCGGTTTGCTATATGGGAAATCAAAGCTCCAACCGCAACAATCCATATTCCAATTCTTATAATCCGGGGTGGAGGCAACATCCAAATTTCTCTTGGGGAGGTCAAGGCAACAATTCGAACAATGCACCAATGCAAAGCAAGCCTAACTTCCCACCGGGATTCTCCAATCAACAACAACAACAAAGATTTCCTCCACAAGCCACCCAAACTAACTCTCTTGAAAATTTGATGAAGGAGTACATGGCTAAGAACGATGCATTGATTCAAAGTCAAGCAACTTCGTTGAGAAATCTTGAGGTTCAAGTGGGGCAATTAGCAAATGAGTTAAGAAATCGACCTCAAGGTGCCTTACCAAGTGACACCGAAAATCCGAGAAGAGAGGGCAAGGAACATTGCAAGGCCGTCACGTTGAGGAATGGTAAGGATTTAGAGCCGAATACTGTGGAAAAAGAGCAGAAAAATGAGCCCACTTCAATCCAAAGAAATGCTGAAACAGAAAAAGAAGCTGGAAATTCGAATTTAAATTCCACAGAATCTGCCCAGAATGCTACAGCATCAATTCAGCAAACTGCAGAACAGAAAGTTGCTGAGAGACTGCCACCTCCATTTCCTCAACGTTTCCAAAAGCAGCAACAAGATGTCCAATTTCGGAGATTTTTAGATGTTTTAAAGCAGCTCCATATCAACATTCCATTGGTGGAGGCTTTGGAACAAATGCCCAATTACGTGAAATTCTTGAAGGACATTTTGACAAAAAAGAGACGGCTTGGAGAGTTTGAAACAGTTGCTTTGACCGAAGGATCCACTGCAATTTTCAAAAACAAGATTCCTCCAAAATTAAAGGATCCAGGGAGTTTTACTATCCCTTGTTCTATTGGTGGTAGAGATGTTGGTAGAGCTTTATGCGATTTAGGGGCAAGTATTAATTTGATGCCTATGTCTATTTTCAGGAAACTCGGAATTGGAGAAGCTAGACCAACCACCGTAACATTGCAATTGGCCGATCGATCCATGGCACATCCGGAGGGTAAGATTGAAGATGTCTTGGTGCAAGTGGACAAGTTTATCTTCCCGGCAGATTTTATTATTCTTGATTATGAGGCGGATCGTGAGGTTCCAATTATTTTGGGGAGACCATTTCTTGCCACCGGAAGAACGTTGATTGATGTTCAAAATGGAGAGCTCACAATGAGGGTCAATGACCAACAAGTGACGTTTAATGTGTTCAATGCTATGAAGTTCCCGGATGAAATCGAAGAGTGCTCATTTGTGAATGTTATTGACACTCTTGTGGCTGAAAAAGTGCAAAAAGAAACATGTGAAGATATTGTGGGGATGACCACTCTTGATGAAAATGACGAGACAAGTGATGATGATGAAGAAGCACAAGTCAAATGGGTGGAGCCCAAGCAACCATACACCAAATTTGGAAGATATTTTGAATCTTTGGATTTATCGGAAAGGAACTTCACACCCTCCAAACCATCCATTGAAGAACCACCAAGGTTAGAATTAAAAACTTTGCCTAATCATTTGAAGTATGCTTATTTGGGAAAAGAAGAGACTCTACCTGTGATAATTTCTGCATCTTTGAGTCTAAAAAAGGAAAGTTTGCTACTCAACGTGTTGAGGAAATACAAAAAGGCAATAGGGTGGACAATGGCGGACATCAAGGGAATAAGCCCCTCCTTTTGTATGCATAAAATTTTGCTAGAAGAAAGATGCAGCAAATCTGTCGAACATCAAAGAAGGCTCAATCCTATCATGAAGGAAGTTGTGAAAAAGGAAGTGATCAAATGGCTCGATGCCGGTATTATTTACCCAATCTCGGATAGCTCTTGGGTCAGCCCGGTACAATGTGTTCCAAAGAAAGGTGGAGTCACTGTGGTGGCAAATGAAAACAATGAGTTAATTCCCACAAGAACGGTGACGGGATGGCGAGTGTGTATGGATTACCGAAAGCTAAACAAGGCCACAAGAAAAGATCATTTCCCGCTGCCATTTATTGATCAAATGTTGGACCGATTAGCAGGGAAGGAATACTATTGTTTTCTTGATGGGTATTCGGGTTACAACCAAATCTCTATTGCTCCGGAAGATCAAGAGAAGACCACTTTCACATGCCCTTATGGTACATTTGCTTTCCGGAGAATGCCATTTGGATTGTGCAATGCCCCTGCCACTTTTCAGCGATGCATGATGGCCATTTTTTCAGACATGGTGGAGAGATCTCTCGAGGTATTTATGGATGACTTTTCAGTATTTGGCGAAACTTTTGATGCTTGTTTGGCTAACTTGGAACAGGTACTTGAGAGATGTGAAGAAACCAACTTGGTCCTAAATTGGGAAAAATGCCATTTCATGGTACAAGAGGGAATTGTCTTGGGACATCGGATTTCTCATCATGGAATTGAAGTGGATAGAGCAAAAATTGAGATAATTGAGAAGCTACCACCTCCTACCACAGTTAAGGGTATTCGAAGCTTTTTGGGGCATGCGGGGTTCTACCGGAGGTTCATCAAAGATTTTTCAAAAATATCCAAGCCTCTTTGTTCTCTACTTGAACACAACCGGTCCTTCGAATTCACAAAGGAGTGTCACGAAGCATTTTCGACATTGAAGAAAGCACTTGTGTCCACCCCGATTATTGTCCCACCGGATTGGTCTCTTCCCTTTGAACTAATGTGTGATGCTAGTGATTTTGCTATTGGTGCTGTGCTCGGGCAAAGGAGGAATAAGGTATTCCACTCCATTTATTATGCTAGCAAGACTTTGACGGATGCCCAATTGAACTACACAACAACCGAAAAAGAACTTTTGGCCGTAGTCTTTGCATTTGACAAATTCCGAGCTTATTTGGTGGGAACCAAGGTGGTAGTATACACGGATCATTCGGCCATAAAGTATCTTGTTGCCAAGAAGGATGCCAAACCAAGACTTATTCGATGGGTATTACTTCTTCAAGAATTTGACTTGGAAATTCGAGATAGGAGAGGAACCGAGAACCAAGTAGCCGATCATTTATCTCGGCTTGAAGGTGGAGGTGGAGAGAAGAGTGAAGGGCCTATTAAGGAGACATTTCCCGATGAACAAATCTTGGAGGTTAGTCAAATTTCAACACCATGGTATGCTGATTTTGTGAATTATTTAGTGAGTGGGTTGATTCCTCCCGATTTAAATAGCCAACAACGCAAGAAATTCTTCCATGATGTAAAGTCATATTATTGGGATGATCCTTATCTTTACAAGCAATGCCCCGATCATGTGTTGAGACGATGTGTATCCGAGGAAGAAATACCAAGCATTTTGGATCATTGCCATTCTTATGCATATGGAGGTCATTTTGGGGGACAAAGGACAGCAGCTAAGGTTTTTCAATCGGGATATTTTTGGCCTTCTATTTTCAAAGATTCTCACAAATTTGCAAAGAATTGTGATAGGTGTCAACGGGTAGGAAATATTTCGGCAAGGAATGAGATGCCGTTGAACAACATTCTTGAAGTGGAACTTTTTGATGTGTGGGGAATTGATTTCATGGGACCATTTCCTCCCTCTTTTGGAAATTTGTACATATTGGTGGCTGTCGATTACGTGTCCAAATGGGTTGAAGCTGTGGCAAGTCCTAAGAATGATGCCAAGGTGGTCATGAAATTTTTACACAAGCATGTGTTCACTCGTTTTGGTACTCCAAGATCCCTTATAAGTGATGAAGGCACCCACTTTGTGAACAAACTCTTGGCTACATTTTTAGCTAAATATGATGTGAGACACAAGATTGCTACAGCTTATCATCCCCAAACAAATGGTCAAGCCGAGCTCTCCAATAGAGAAATCAAAAGCATACTTGAGAAGGTGGTGAATCCTAATCGAAAAGATTGGTCTCAAAGATTGGAGGATGCTTTATGGGCATATAGGACAGCTTTTAAGGCACCTTTAGGCATGTCTCCATATCGATTGGTGTTCGGGAAGGCATGTCATTTACCCGTGGAATTAGAACATAAAGCATATTGGGCCATCAAGAAGCTCAACATGGACCTTCAAGTTGCCGGTACACTCCGAAAACTGCAATTAAATGAGTTGGAGGAAATGAGGTTGTTCTCCTATGAAAATGCTAAACTATACAAAGAAAAAACGAAGAAGTGGCATGACAAGAGGATTCAACCTAGAGTTTTTGAGAAGGGGCAGCAAGTTCTACTTTTTAATTCCCGTCTCAAATTGTTTCCTGGAAAATTGAAGTCTAGATGGTCCGGACCATTTATTGTGACAAAGGTGTACCCTTATGGAGCAGTTGATTTAAGGGAGGAGCACTCGGGAAGAGAATTTAAAGTGAACGGGCAACGAATCAAGCATTATTGGGGAGGAGAGGTTGATCGAATGAAGACCTCTATCACTTTGGAAGAACCATGACAAGGGAGGTGATTTTGGGTTGCTTATGATATTACAATGATTTAAATATTTTTTGTTAGCAATCCAAAAATACATTTTTTGTATATATGTACATATATATGTAAATATATATATATATATATATCGTATGTAAATACTATTGCTTTTACTTGATAGATTATTAAGCTTTAAATCACTAACCCTCACTCTCATTCTAATTGGCACAAGGTGAGCCCGAGGAAAGGAAGCATGGATTTTGAAGAGAGAGGCTGCCATGTTGATGTTACATTAGAGCTGATTGGAAAAAAGAGGAGCAACCAGAACATAGTGGTGGAAGGAACTCTCAGCAGGAATTAAATTTTTAGCGCCCAGTTGCTGCAGCATGTCATGTAGCAAATTGGCAAAAATCGGAGTTTCTGCCCAAAAATTTTTAGCGCCCAGTTGCTGCAGCATGTCATGTAGCAAATTGGCAAAAATCGGAGTTTCTGCCTAAAAATTTTTAGCGCCCAGTTGCTCCAGCATGTCATGTAGCAAATTGGCAAAAAAATCGGAGTTTCTGCCCAAAAATTTTCAGCGCCCAGTTGCTGCAGCATGTTATACAGCAAATTGAAAAAAAAAAAAAAAGCAAATTGAAAAAAAAAAAAAAGAGCTGTATTCATGAAGGGCAAAATGGGGATTTCTAAATTTTATGAAAAAAAAAAAAAAAAAAAGAAAAGGGAGTAGTAGCCGTAGAAGGGCAAAATGGGGATTTCCCCATTTAAAACCCTAGACCCACACGAGCCCCACCTCTTCCCCCCCCCCCCAACCAGAAACTTTCCACTCCATCACTCTCCAGCCCACCCGCGCCGCGCCGCACCGCGTCGCCTCGCTGCTCTCCAACCGCGACCCACGTCGCCCCTCTCCACCAGCGACCCGCGCCGCACCGCGCCGCGCCACACCGCGCCGCGCCACGTCGCCCCTCTCCACACCGCGACTCGCGTCGCTGCCTTCCAGCCGCGACCCGTGTCGCTACTCTCCAACCGCGACCCGCGCCGCATCGCCTTGCTGCACCGCGACCCGCATCGCCCAGTCTTCACATCCCTCGCGACCCCAGTCGTGCCGTCTCCCAGCACACAAGCGACCTCCATCGTTGTCACTCTGTTCACCATGCCGAGGGTCAAGGAAGCTGCAAAGAGACTTCATACAATGGACCCATTTCCATCAGTCGAAGCCCAGGCGAGATATGACTCATTCATCTCCAAGAAAGACATCTTCCCCGAACAAGGGTTCCTCGCCCAACCGAATTCATATGCCGGCATTCCGGAGTGGCTCGCTGATAACATCAAACAGCGAAAATGGGAAACCCTCTGCCTTCACTCGACAGACGCCGTAAGTACTCTGGTCAGGGAGTTCTACTCCAATATCACCGACTTCGAAGTGGAGCATGTTCTTGTTCGGGAGACAAAAATCATGTTTTCACCCGCCGCCATCAACAAGTTCCTCAAGCTGCCAAACAGTCAATGCCAATATGCTGCAATGGTTGAAAGCACCACTGATGAGCAGCTAGACGAAATTGTGCGGGCTGTGGCTCGAGAAGGAGCTACTTGGACTATCAGTTCGGGGGCCTTCACATTTCAGCGAACAAATCTACAGCCCCAGGCCCGAATTTGGTACAGTTTTGTGAAAACGAGCCTCATGCCTACATCTCACGATTATTCGGTTAATCAGGAACGGCTGCTACTTGTCTACTGCATTATGACGGGAAAAGAAATTAATGTGGGTCGAATAATCTCCAAGGAGATTCGAGATTGTGCTGCCAAAACCACCGAGAAGCTGTTCTTTCCTTCGCTCATCACACGGCTTTGTGAAGCCCGGGGGGTACCCAAGGCTGAACATGAAGATATTCTTATCAACAAAGGCGTGCTACCCACCCGTGATTCGACCCATCAACAGGCAGCATCATCCTCTTCCAGCATGCTCGCTGTAATAGAACAACTTGATAGGCAGGAAGATCGGCAGACCCAACTATGCAACCGCCTCCAAGAGTATTGGGCGTATGAGCAGCACCGAGACGGCGTACTGCATCAGGCACTCCAGCAGATTCTGCCGAGGACAGCCCCCCCGTTCCCTACCTTCCCGGACACCATTCTCGGACCCTGGACTGACCACCCAAGCCAAGCAGAGGATTCCGACTAGACCATCAGGGAGTTCTCCAATTCCAGCTCTTGTGTTATTTCGTATTTTCATGTTGTGCCGTGCAAGTTGTTTTTGAGTCGTAGTGAAGTATTTGGTCTTGCTGTTATTAGTAGTAGGAATGTGTGTGGCATATTGTCTAATGATGTGTATTTGTTGTGTTATGTGATGTTAAGAAGTCTATGTGTTTTCCTAACATGGCTAATCTATGTGTGTTGCTTGATGATGATGTTTGAAGTATTTTGTATTGTTTGTGGGAATTAGCCTAGTATGTTTGCATTAAATTTAGTTGTTTCTTATGTTGTGGATTGAGAAGGATTGCAATAATAGTATCATTTCTATCATGTGTGCATAGCTTGACCAATAAAAACTTGAATTCCTATGAACCGGTTAGATCCTTTGGAGAGCCTAAGTCCTCAAAAATGTTGCTTAATGTTCCCTTCGAAACGAATTGTAGATGACATTTATTCGAGGATATGATTTAGGCCATCTTTGGATCGTTTGAGCCTTTCTAGCCTACCGTACATATTTTTCCCTAGTCACCCCATTTGAGCTTAATTGACAATTTTTCTTCTTAGCCACTAATTAGCTTTGCCCTTAAACATAATCCTCCGATTTACCCCCCTTCGGCATCTCGACTTTCTTTGGACTTATATTTAGGGCTGCATTCCGAGGCAAAGTGACGCGTTCTCATGTTGTGGTGTGCACTATATTTGGAAGAATAGCTTATATTCGACTACTTTTTATATACCACATTGGGGACAATGTGCTTCTAAGTTTGGGGGTGAATGCGTTACATTCGTAGAGCCAGTAAAAAAAAAAAAAAAAAAAAACGCCCAGTTTGCTGCAGCAATACGTGTAGCAACTGGGCACTCAAAAAAAAAAAAAAGGAGCTGGTCTCGAAATATTTTTTTGTGTGGCAAGAGTATACTTTAATAAATTGTGGGGTGCACGTGTAAAAATAAGGGGAGTGCTTGTAAGAGTTAGTGTGGGTCCTAGAAAGTCGAGATGTGAAATTACTTTGAGCTAAAAATTTCCTCCATTACCCTACCTTCACCTAAGCCTAACATTACAAGCTTAATGAAGTCCTATTGATCCTCGTTTGGGTGTAATTCTACTTAAGTGGAAAAAGGTTCATCAAGTTGACTGATGGAGACACAATATTAGGCTTTAGGATGGAGGTCTATCTTGTTCTAGGGAAATCGAGGCTATTTTGGGAAGAGCTATGAACATAATGTGGAAAGACACATGCATTGTGATTTTATCATTCCATTAGCACTTGAGGAACTAAGTTGACAGCAAACGCATGAAGGCATCATTCTCATCATTTTGAAATAAATTTCTGAAAGCATGCGCCATTGTCAAGCCATGATTTGGACTCACATAGTTTCTTGTTGTGTAGTATTTGTAGATACCCAATATGTTTGTTTTTGTTTTGGTGTATCTAGATTCATCACTCGAGGACGAGCAATGACTTAAGTTTGGGGGTGTGATAACTCCATATAATAGAGTTATTTTCATACCCTTTAATTTGAAATCATGTAGGAAAAAGTGATGAATTTGGTGAATTTTAATATAATGTGACATAATTAGATCTTTATTTTATTTTGTAGATCATGTAAATTAAATGTGTAATTTTTCTTTGATTTTGTGTAAATAAAATAGAAATGGAGCTGAAATTGAGGAATTAAAACTAAAAATGCAGAAGTCTGGAAAATCCCCAGTTGCTGTACGAGATGCTGCAGCATGCTGGAAGCCAGGTTCCCAAACCAGAAAATGCGAAATTTGATTTGCTGACTGGACACTTAAAATTATCCAGCTGGGAAGTCAACATGGACAAAATTGACTGGGCTGCCAAAAGAAGAAGTGGGTCGTGGGCCTTGAGCAAGAGGGCAGCCCCAAAAAAAAGAAACAAAACAGAAACTAGGGCAGAGGAGAAGGGGAGATCAGCAGCAGCCCTAGAAAAAAAGAGAGACCCCCAGCAGCAAAAGGGAAGGCACGCAGACAGCAAAGAGAAGAAGGAAAAGGAGGACAGATTTCATCATTCTCACCAGTTTTCCACGGAGATTTCAAGGAGAGAAGGAAGGAATCATCTCAAGGGAAAAGAGGTGGAAAAGAGCTCGAAAAATCAGTCATCCGGACAGCTTATCTCTCCTCGCTTTAACTCCCTTTATTTCCTTATTTCTCTTGAAATTATACTTTGGATTTTGTATGGATATTATGTTAGCTTTGTGGATTGAATTTCCAGAATTAAGTATGAGCTAAACATTACTTAGACTTGAATTGCTAATGGATTTTGAATCGAATTATTGAGACTTTATTGCATTGTTGGGTGGTTGGTGCTATTGTTCATTCAAGTAGGAAGATGATGAATGTTTGTTGTTGTTTGGCCAACAATGGTGAATTTACAAGCTAGATTTTAATACCGGAAGGGTTAAGTCTAGTGGAACTTGCTTGAATGATGCAAATGAATAACCGTTTTTAGGTTGTTGTCGTGAATGGTATAGGGATATATTATTCGCCTTGTATAATTGTATGAATTGGTTTTTGCATCGATGTTCCAATTTCAATTAGGCATAGGAATATGTTCAATTAGAAAAAGGAATATAAGACATAGTATTTGGAAAAATCCTATGTATCGAAAGGGAATTCATGATAACTTTAGCATCTTTCACTTAAAAACAATGCTGCTTATCATTGCTCAATAAACTTCGATTCAAATGAAAATTAGTAATTCAAGTCTAATACATCCATCTTGTGAATTTCGTGCTGCTATTTAGTGTGATTTGATCAACCACGTGCTAGAAATAGTTTCTTTAATTCTTGTTTAATTAATAGACGTAAAACCAAACCATCCAATCCATTTATTATGTATTTTTTTTATTACAAATTGTGAGTAATTGATAGTTGCAAATCATTTTAATTTCAATCCCTGTGGAGACGATCTACTTATCATTGTATTACTTGTGGACTACGTACACTTGCGTATTTAAAATTACCCACCAGAGCCGATTAATATTATGATAAGGACAAATTTGAGAAGATATGATTAATTTATGGAAATAATTACTTTTCCACATTTGGATAAATACATTTGTTCAAATTTTATACAAGAGACTAATATTTTTTTTTAATTTAAAATTTACAAATTTGATCGTAAAAATATTTATGGGGCTTTATTAAAAACTCTTCAATACGATGATAATGAATATATGGGGCTTGATTAAGAACTCTTTAATATGAAGATAATGAATTTATGAGGCTTGATTAAGAACTCTTCAATATGAAGACAATGAAAATCATTGAGTAGTCAATTACAATGAAGATCATAGTTAGATAGTTAGTATTTTGTTCAATTTAGGCTCTTGATTTATATTTTATGTTTTGGTTAACTTAGTGGGAACAGACCAAGAAATTTTACTTTGCTTATTGGACAAAGATTGATTGATGATGAAATTGATTTCACTCCGAGACTTCTAGACATTTTCACATTATCCGTATAAACAAAGTATTGATTCAGAGATTAAAAACTTTAGATGATTCTTCCAAATACTTAACACATAATATTTCTTTGTATTAATTGGGCCTCTAGTAAAATTAGAACGTGATCATTGATCTGCTCTCCGTCGATCCCCTAATTTTCTACAAATAGGTAACATGTTTTTATTCCTATCATGTCAGGTATTTGGAGATTTGAGTCCTCCTTAATAAATTGCAATTGGGCTAAGATGGAATAAGGCTTTAGCACGCCCCGAATAAATTAAATAATGCAATTGTCATTAATGACTGGAATCGAATATCCCTAAGATAAGGCAATGGCACAAGGGAGTCCTTGGTTGATAGCAAAAGAGTCATTTTGTGTCTCTAAAGCTGAACATTCTTGGCATGAGGTTTGTGTCCAATGGGAAATCTATTCAAATATAAAAAATAAAAATAAAAAAATCTCTCCACAGTGTGTGTGGATCCATCACAGTAGGTGCAATAAGATGTCTATTTGCTAGTTCTTAATTTAAAAGAGTTAAGAATCATGAGAGAACCATGTCATTGCACACATATTGAAGCTCAGAAGAAATGTTAGGATCAAGAAATGAAGAAAGTGTATGTGATACCACGAGTCTTTCATTACTCACTGGCCAATATAGTTCATGCATTGCATTCATTTTATAATTTTATTTGCTATTTAAATTGCATTTTACTGGCATCACAACTCGTATTTAATTATACTTGGTATATTGCTGTTAGATTTTGTAGGGTTTACATTATAGGTTGGAACCCTTTAGGTCAAATATCAAGAAAGAGATAAGGTGTCAAGCTCTAATAAAATATGATTATACGTGGCGAGCTTATAATAATAATAATAATAATAATGATAATAATAACAAAAATAAACAACAACAACAATAATAATAATAATAATAATAATAGTAATAAAGGTAACAACATTAGCAGGCTCATTAGGTATATATATATATATATATAATTAGTAAGTGTTATATATGTGATTAGGAGTGTGCGTGGGTCACACATATAATTAGTGTGGGTGCAAGTGTTTATATATATACTTAAGTGTATGTTGTGTATATATATATATAATTAGTGAGGGGTGACCTCGTAAAGAAGTAAAGAAAAGGAAAAAGGGGTAGGGCTTCATTTCGGGAAGACAAGGGAATGAGTCCAGCGTGAGCAGAAAAAAAAAATAAAAAAAAATAAATAAAAGAGAGAAGAGAGAAGGGAAAGGGTTCAGCGAGAGAGAGAGAGAGAAAAAAATTTGGGAACACCATACGTGTTGGAGTCTTGGATACTCATTATCGAAAAAAAGGTAAGTAGAAATTCATTTGCACCTACAATGCATAAACATAGTACTTGTTTGTGTTATTTTATTGAATATTTGTGACTTGTGCCTTTTGATATTGATAGATATAAATATTATCTTATGGAATATTTGTTGTTTGTGCTTCTTGATATTGATAGATATGAATATTTTCTTATTGAATATTTGTGATTTGTGCCTTTTGATATTGATTGATATGAATTACGTAGTGTGAACGATTGATTTAATATTGCATAAATATAATATTCACGAGCACGGGCATGTGCATTGCATAAGTTGTACATAGTCTGCCTTGACATGATTGATTGATTTGGTATTGTATAAACATAATATTCACGAGCATTGGCATGTGTACGCATGGGTCTTATATAGCTTGCTTTGCATTCATTGTGTGATGAAAAGAAACGAAAAATGTTATGTTGACCGCTACTAGTGTACCGAGGCCGGTGGCATGTGAGACATGGATATGTTTGATTCGTCAGGCCGGTGGCATGTGAGACATGGATAGGCTTTATGATTTATTGAGTCAATGGCATGTGAGACATAGATAGGCTCAATTTGTCGGGCCGGTGGCATGTGAGACATGGATAGACTCTATGATTATGATTATTTATTGAGCTAGCTCTTTTCGGTGCACAGTAGGTGGGTCACGGGCCCTATAAAGATAAAATATTCCAAAACAGTGGTTAGGGTTTCAGTAGAATGCATATCACATCTCATTTAAAGTTTCTGCAAGCATTTTAATTTATCGTACATGCATGATTTCTGCTTACTGGGCTGTAACTCACCTAGTTTGTGCATTGTAGGTGAGCATGTTGATGATGTGTAAGCTTACGGCTTATCGAGCATGCTGTTCGTACTTCAACAAGCTTTTGAGATCAGTGTACATGGATGACGACCTTTGAGGCTAAATAATTGGCGTACTAGGCTTTTGGAATTCTATTTTGTTATTTAGTTTGAGCTTGTATAATTTTAATTAATTTTTTGGCATGTAAATATTGGTGTGGTTGTGGTGAATATTTTTGCCTTTACTGTGAATTTTGCTTGGGTGTGAATGAGGTTTTGTTTGAGAGATAGATTATACTTCGTAAATATGTTACAGGTGAAAAAAAAATATACAGGTTTAACCAAGTTAAAAGTAAACTATGTTGTGAGTTATAAGGGTTGGGATGTCACAGTGTACGTGTCATGTTAATGTAGAGTGACAGAGTTAGTAGTAATGTCAATCTGAATCTGGGGAATTGAAAATGGAAAGTGCTAAGAGCATCAGCAATGGTGCATTTAAGAGCCATTTAATGGTTTAACCAATGTTCAATGGTGTTCAAAATTATTGGACTCAAAATATTAAATGGAGATAGAGAGAGAAATAAAAAATCTAACAACTTGGGTGATGTTAAATTGTGTGCCAGCTCTCCTTTTGCGGTGGTTGCTGTGTCATAATTTTTTTTTTTTAATTTAAAAAAGCCGTTATTTTTGGCTGCTCATGCCTTCTTCTTCCTTTTCTTTTTTTTTTTAAATAATTAAATTAGCCATTTTGTTATTTTTTAAATTATATTTTTTTTCTTTTTTCATAATATAACTATTAGATAGTCTTTTTCTTCCGTTGAAATTTTTATTTTATTTTTTAAAGGATATAACTTCAATTCTTATAAATACCTTCTTTTTTTTTTCATTTCATCATTCTCATCTATACTTCATATTCATTCTCTCCACTATCTTTCTCAATTCTTTTTTATTTTCAAACTCTTTTTTCAATTGTTAATTTTTATCCGAAATGGTTAAAAATAACAAATTCAATTTCAGTAATTTATCTCAGAAATTTCAAATGTGAATAAAGATGAATCGTCTCCAAATTCTCAATTTCCTCCAATTTTTTCATATTCTCAATTCAATTTTCCGACTCAATTTCATCCACAAAATTTTCAGTTGGGTAACCAGTTTTCCCAAAATTTACAAAGTTTTGGGAATATGGCGAATTATCCAAATTTCGCCTCCAATCTTGGAAATTCTGCCACTGCCGCTCAATTTTATAATCCTATGCCATAAAATATTTGGCAGAATGCAACCAATTAGTTTGGGAAGCAGTCGCAAATGTTTGGATTTTCCACTCCATAATCAACAAGTAAGCCCTCGAGATTTTCTATGGGTGAAGAATCACCAAGTCCATCTTCAGTCCCAGAGACTCAACTCTCAGATCACGAGTCACCCATTTTAGTGGAAAGTATGGATCGAGCAGCTGTCGGGGTAAAGGAAAAGAAAGATCGAACTGCTTGGACAAAGGAAAATGATGTGCGCCTAACAAACACATTATGCACTATGTTCGATGACCCAATCATCGGTAATAATAAGAAGGAGGTAGCTTTCTGGAATCATGTTGCTTCATACTACAACGAACATAAATCCGACAGTCAACCAACACATACGCCGTCCATCTTGAGATCTCACTAGCATTATGTTAAGTCGTTTGTGAAGAAATTCAACGTTTGTTACATTAGCGTAAACAATTCATACAGAAGCGGACATAATAGTTAGGATATATATAAAAGGGCAGTGCAAAAGTATCGGTGAAGGGAACCCACCTTTTAAACTTGATCATGTGTGGGAGATTGTCAAACATCGTCCAGCATTCATATCAAATTTGATGATGATTATATTTGTACGAAGAAGACGAGGACATCTGAATCGGGAGCAAGCAATACTTCTTCCACACAAGACACAACTATTGATTTTGATTTAAATGAAGAAACATGTCCGATTGGACAAAAGGCCGGAAAACGAAAAGCAAAGAAAAAGATAATTGCATCAGCCAGTGGCGACGATGAAGATAGAAACAATAATATAATGCAAAAGTACGACAATATTGTAAAAGATTTGGCTGAGTTTTCATGCATGAAAAACACTGAACTTGAAATTAGGAAGGCTCAATTTGAAACAAAGAAGAAGAAGATGCGAATGTTGAGGAGCCGTGGTTGAGACTTTCTCTCTCTAGAGAGAAGCTCTGGCTTCTCTTTAGAATCTGCCTATCACATGCTTTCTCCATCCGACTTCTTCGGATTTCATTCTGCTCTTCATTCTTTTTGAAGATTTTTGGAAGAACAGCCTATTGATTCAGTCAATTCGCTGTGATTATCAATTTTATCTACGCAAAAAAAAAAAAAAAAAAAAACTGTCAACGCAGATTGGATGTAATGGATTGCGTTCCTGGGTTCTAGGGGACGTTGTTTTCACTGTTCGGTTCTTCAACTATTCATCACGATATCGGATTTCTACTTCCTGGATATCGTTTGGTTGTTTCTGCATATTCATCATCGTGGTTACTTTAGAGTATTAATTCATCTGGTTGGTTATTCTTAATCGATGGATTTTATACTTTTTGTTTCTTGGTGATTTAAGTATGTTTTCTTTGGTTCGCTGGGTAGATTCAATGCTGATTAACTCAGCTTTCGCTGAGATTGTGTGGATTAAAGCAGGGCAGTCCCCTGTTCTTTGGATTCTTGTTCCTGGAGTTTGTGTTTGGGCCACGCAGTTTGTCGCAGACTGGGTGCCTTTTCTTAATTTTCTGGAGATCTTTGGCCACGTATTTTGCAGTAGGCTGTGTGATTCTTCAATTAGTTCGATGGGATTTATTGCGTTAAGGATTGATTAATGTGTTAAATGTTAAATTCTAACTAGTGCATCAGCCTGCTAATCTCCTGGTACCAACTTGGGCGTTCTTTGGTTCCTGCAAACAGGCATCCTGTGTTCGTCGAGGAGCGCAGGTTGAAATTTCTCAAGGTAGTTCCTTGGGTGCAACGAAGAGCAGTTTGCAAATCGTCCGAACATTCACTTGCTGGCAGTGGTTCCCTGCCTACTGGAGCTTTGGAGCCGGACAACCAGAAAAGTGCGTTTAGGGAAAGAGACGACTTTCCTTCTTAACGTTTTCTTTCCTAATTTGCAGGCTGGTGGCGTCTGTATTCTCTTAGGGTTCACAAAGTTCCTGGTAATTGGGATTCAATCAAACGACGCGTCTAGGGTTGGGTAATTAAGGAAAGTCATACCTTTCCTTTTTCTTCAGCGGTTTCCATTCGCGAGGGATACTGACGCAGGATTTCGCTAGGGTTCATCCCATTCCTGTCTGCCTTCTCTGAGTTGACTGTTGTTCCCTTTCCGCCACAAAATAAAATTCTACAACCCAATTTGGTGGCCGTTGATACACTTGGGCAGCGGTTGTTGGTGTGAACTCAATTTCCATCGAAGGGTGCTGTTGAATTTTACCAGCTGCAGGACTAGGGGTATTTATATGGATTCTTTTGACATTCACAATCAGACAATCCCAGGGGCGTGCTGTTGTCGATTTCCAGATGTGGAAAGGGTAATTCTTAGCGCTACCCTTGTCAGGTCGAATAGTTTCTGGCGGTCCCAGATAACCTTGAAATTGATGGGTTCAACGATAATCTATGGCAATCCCAGGGATACTGTCGTTGTTCCTTCTCTCCATTGCCTGGCAATCCCAGGTATTGAGAAGTTCGACCTGGACAAATGTGTAGTTCAGAACCTGGCAATCCCAGGGGCGTCGTTGTTGCTGTTGACATTGATTCTACATATTCTAGCGATGCTTACATGATGAGAAATGGGGAGGTTTTGCACATATGGGAAAGATATTATACGACTTTAGCGATACCCCTGTTAAGATACATCATCTCTGACGAACCCAAATTTTATCAAATTTGACGGGTGTAACAATCCTAGGGATGTTGATGCTCTAACTGCTCTCTAATGCCTGGCATTCCCATGCTAGTTTATTCTTGCCGACTGGAATGCTGCATTTCTGTGCGGGATCACGGATGTTAAATTCTGGCAGGCCCAGATGATTCACACATGTACTAATGGCCACCCTCTACCCTGGCAGTACCAGGATGACACATATGTGATGCAGTGCTGGATATTGGATGTGTTGTAGTTTCAGAGTCATGAGGGTGTACCCTGATGCATATTGGGGTATGTCGTGCTGGTTTGTGGGCGGAAAATTATGAAGGATAATTTGGTGAAGGTTCATGCTCCATCCTGCTGTTGCAGTTTGGATGGTTTTTGCTGGTAATTGATGGGTTTTACCTGTGTTCCGCACTCACCCTGGCAATCCCAGGGGTGTGTCGTGCTGGGTTTTGAATTGGCCAAACGAAGGAAAAATTATTGGACTACCGGGCTGGTCTTTGGACGAATCTTGCTGTAATTCCTGGTACTTTCTGGATGTATGTGTTCAGCGATAATTTCTGGCAATCCCAGGGAGGTTGTTGCTGTACTTTCTTGTTCTTGCCTGGCCATCCCAGGCTATGCCTGCCTGCTGTTCTGCTTGCTGGATTTTTTATGATTTGCTACTTTATGCAGTTTCATTGTTGCCTATTAGCAGGGTTATCTGTATATATCTATATGAACAAAAAAAGAAAAACAAAAATAAAAGACAAAGAATAAAATTGGAAACAGAGTTCTTTGTTCCTGCATTCCTACCTGGCTTACCTAGGGATATCGCTGTTGCTGCCCACTTTGGTGATTATTTATTTCGCTGGACTGATGCATCTAGGATGGTTTAGGCTGAATTTGAGAAGGGTGGGATTAGATTTGCCTTTATTATCTTACTGTATTTAAGTGTGGTGGCATGATGATCATAGTGTGTTCACACTGCTGGTGGGATAGTTAATTATTCAAGTGGCACAACTGGCCTAAATGTTTGCTGGGATTGGACTTGGGAGGAAAAAAGAAAAATAAAACAAGGAATATGATAAAAAAGAGGGGATCCTTGAGGTTGATGTTGTTGCCGAACATATGCTGGATGTTTAAGGGTATTTATGCTACTCCGGCCTGGCTCGAATTGATAGGAAAAGATGGATGCGGGGGTTTATTTTGGCCAATCTGTTGGAGCAGATCCAGTCATTTCCCTGTTGATTACTGATGCAGTTAGGTGATATTTCCTGCTGCCATCTGCTGTATTAACTGCTGCACTTTTTGTAGCTGATGCCGAACTCTGTTGCTCGCTGCTGCTGATGTTTCGTTGATGCACTGACACTATTTCCCTGTTGCTGCAATATGTTATAGCTGCAGGGTGAAGATATGTCTGCTGCCCAATATGGTTCCCTGGTCTTGATGCTGTTTTGGTCCTCAGTGCGTCGTTGCTGCTGAAATGATGCTGCGGCAACTGCTATGCTGCTGCTACGTTTGTTGATAAATTGGACTGGAGCTTGCTGATTCCTGCTACCGAAAATGGAGAAAAAATGTGTGTAGGATCATGCTGGTTCAGAGCTTTCTTGCTGCTGAGATTTGTTGGATCAGGTTTTGTTGCTGAAACCTGGAGTTCGCTGGATACTATTTTTTTGCTGCTGCTGGGTGTGTGTTCGATCCTGCTGCTGCCACCTGCTGTGTTGCTGCTGAATTTTATTGGTGTTGATGCTGAGGTTTGTTGCTCGCTAGTTGCTGCTATCTCGTTGCTGCTGCTACTCTTTGCTGTTTTCCTTGCATGTTGTTCCTTGGATCCTGCTACCGAAGCCTACCTATCTGCTACTACACATTTGCTAAAGTTGCAGGTTGAAAGCATGTCTTTAGCAGCTTTGAGCTAGTTGATGGAAGTTGTTGTATTTTATGTTGACTTTAGAGTTTGATAGGGCGAAGTTTCCTTGCCGACTTGCTCCTTATTTTCGGGTACTATTTCATTGCTGGTTATTGCCAGCAAATGTCGGCCTCTATGCTGGTTTGATCTGGATGCTCGCTGGTATTGGCTACTACAATGGGGTACTACTACCAGTTTTTTTGAAGACACGAATGGGGCCTGGTTATAAGTATTTTGGATGATATGTTGCTTCTGCAATTTTTTCTTCTAGATTGTCGTGTTGGCCTTTGTGTTGCTTGGGGTTCTTTCCCTAAGTTTACAGTTGTGTTCTAGGTTGCTTGTTCCCGACCCCGTGCTGGGGTTAGGGACTAGTTTTATTTTTCTTCGGGTATGCCCGAGTATTGGTGTACTCAAAAATTTTTTTTTACTTCATTTAATTTCCGCGATTTCGACCAAAAAAAAAAAAGAAGAAGAAGATGCGGATGAGGCAATACGAAGTTCTGCAAAAGGACACAAGCAATATGACACCTAAGCAACGTTTCTATCATGAAAACTTGTGTGAAGAAATTATGGTAAAATAGAACTCATGTCTTAAGTCATTTCATGTAGTAGTTGTTGTCATTTAATGTAGTAGCAATGTTTCTATTAATGTTATAAATGTTTTTATTAATGTAATAAATATTTTTATTAATATAATAAAAAAATTATAATATAGTTTCCACCTCATTGTCCACATGTATGACCAAATTCGACAGATAATAAACTGATCGTTGCATAAGTAGCCGTTGAAAACTAGCTATTGCAAAAGTAGCCATTTAATAGTATTACTCATTTTCTTAAAATATATTAATTTGAAAGTAATATTAAATTTTTTTAATTAAATTTAAAAATTATATTATATTGTAATATACAAATAGGGTAGGTTTCGAAATAAAATATTATTACATCCTAATAGATAGATATGTAGAATTAATTTTTAAATTAATTTTCAAATTAATTTTGATATATCTCCATCAAAAAGTCTATTATAATATTTATTATATTAATAGATAAATTATTTTAAAATATGAATGAAATCTTAATTAATTTATTTATTTTTTTCTTTGTTTGAAAAATCACATATTTATATATGTGTTTAGAAATTGATTCAAAAAAAGTGCTCAATGTAACTACTTATTTTTTAGAAGAAACAAACACATGAATCCTTGTTAAATTCTAGTAAATATTTTATAAGGGGAAATGATGTATGTTTGTTAATTTGAAGATGTGCAAGATTTTCGTTTTTATCGAATATTAACAATATTATTTTCTCATTGAGAAGGTATTATTTTCATATTCAAAATGTATTACTTTCTTATTCAAAATGTATTACTACTTATTTTTCAAAAGAAGCAAACACACGAATGCTTTTTAAAATTCTAGAAAATATTTTATAATGGGGGAATGATGTCTATTTGTTAATTTGAAGATGTATAGGATCATCGCTTTTGTCGAATATTAACAATATTATTTTTTTATTGAAAATATACTGCTTTCTTATAAAATATATTACTTTACTTATTTTTTAAAAGAAACAAATACATGATTGCTTGCTAAATGTTAGAATATATTTTATAGTGGTAGAATTGTGTGTATTTATTAATCTGAAAATGGGTAGGATTCTGTCTTTTGTCGAATAGTAACAGTATTATTTTTTTATTCTAAAAGTATTACCTTCTTATTCAAAATGTATTACTATTTTTTTTATAAAAAAAAAATTCATGACTACTTGTTAAATTTTAGGAAATATTTTATAGGGGGGATGATTTTAGTTGTTAATCTGAAGATGTCTAAGATTATCGCTTTTATGGAATATCAACAATATTACTTTTTTATGGAATATAAACAATATTACTTTTTTTTTTATTGAAAATGTATTACTTTCCTATTCAAAACGCATTACTTTTTGATTCAAAAGATATTACTACTTAGTTTTTAAAAGAAACAAGTACATGACTGCTTGTTAAATTTTAGGATATATTTATTAGTGGGGGAATGATGTATATTTGTTAATGTAAAAATGTTTAGGATTCTCACTTTTGTCGAATATTAACAGTATTACTTTCTTATTGAAAATGTGTACTTTTTCATTCAAAAGGTATTACCTTTCTTAAAAGAGATTGCTACTTTTATTTAAAAGAAACAAATACATGACTGCTTGTTAAATTTTAGAAAATATTTTATAGTGGGGCGTATGATGTGTATTTGTTAATCTGAAGATGTTTATGATTCTCACTTTTGTCGAATATTAACAGTATTACTTTCTTACTGAAAATATATTACCTTCTTATTCAAAAGGTATTACTACTTATTTTTTAAAAGAAAAAAATACATGACTTCTTGTTAAATATTAGGATATATTTTATAGTGGAGGAATGATGTGTATTTGTTAATCTGAAGATGTGTACGATTCTCACTTTTCTCGAATATTAATAGTATTACTTTCTTATTGAAAATGTATTATTTTCTTATTCAAAATGTATTACTTTCTGAATCAAAATGTATTACCTACTTATTTTTTAAAAGAAACAAATACATGATTGTTTGTTAAATTTTAGGATATAGTTTATAGTGGGGAATGATGTGTATTTGTTACTCTGAAGATGTACAAGATTCTCGCTTTTGTCGAATATTAACAATATTATTTTCTTATTGAAAATGTATTACTTTCTTATTCAAAATGTATTACCTTCTTATTCAAAAGGTAAACTAGTACTTATTTATTAAATGGAAAAAATAATAATACATCATAAATATATTATCTATTTACAGTCAATTAATAAATACTACGAGTAATACTTTTTAGTTAACCCAATAATATTTTTTAGCTAAACAAATAATATTTTTTAGTTAAACAAGTAATATTGAACATTTTTTTAGTTTAATTTGAATTGAATATATATTAATATAATAACAAAGTAGTCTAAATTTTTTTTATCATCTATTTACAGTAAATAAATAAATAGTACCATATAATTTCTTAGAAAACTTACTAAAATATTAATTTTAATACAATTAATCATTTTATATTTTAATGTTAGTTTCAAATTAATATATTTTTAGAAAATGAGCAATATTGTTAAAAGATAAAGGAATATTATTTAAATGTAATAATATTATTTGTTAAATTAAAAAAGTCTATCATAACATATGAAGTTTCTAAGGGATAATAATTTATAGGAATTAATTTTTATACCTATCAACAAATAATATATCAATTTTTTAAGATGTAAATAATTTTATTTTTAATTATATTGAATTAAGAAAATACAAAATTGTATTTCTATTAGTGATTACAATTGTAATTTATCTAGATTGTATAGTAATTGTTAATGATTCAGAAAATTAAATAATTGAGTGGTAATTGTAATAACAAAGTAGTCTAAAAAGTATTATTAGGTTAACTAAAAATCATTACTCGTAATATTGATTTATTGACTTTAAATTAATGATAAGTTTTTCTTTTAGACTACTTTGTTATTATATTAGTATAGATTCAATTCAAATTAAACGAAAAAATTATTCAATATTACTTGTTTAACTAAAGCATATTATTTGTTTAGCTAAAAATTATTATTGGATTAACTAAAAAATATAACCCACGCCCAGTGATAACAACCGTAAATGTGATACTTATTTATCTGAAATATAATAACATTGTTTCTTTAATTAAATTTAATAATTTAATAATGAGTGACGTTTAAAATTTTTAATATAAAAAATTATCGAAATGAAGCATCAACATCAAAACCAAACAAGCAATTAGAAACTTATTGTTCTCAACATTTATTCTTTAATTTTAACACGATTAAATTCAAAATAATGATAAAGTTTGATCAAGAAGCAAATGACGGACAAAATGATGAAATTAATTTAAATCTTGAATGTCAACCTTTAACCACTCACATAATGTTAGACAATTTAGTTCTTTTTTTTTTTGAAGTTTTTTTAATCACGATAAGAATTATAAATATATAAAATTTGTTAAATTTAATTATTTCTAACATATACTATAATATAAAACAATTGTTTAAGAATTAACAAGACTTCATCGGCTTATTGGTAAATGATAGAAAATTTAGGATCTACTCTTATAGAAACATGAATTCATATCCAACTTATTTCATTTTTAATATTTTTTTAAAAATATCCAAAATATTAATATAAAATAATATATGTTTAAAGTTAACATAAAACTTCAATCATGCTTTTCTCTTTTTCTCTTTAAGAAGGTCAAATGTTAGAATCTCACTTCTTTCAAATTTATTTCTACTTAGCCCAGGCCTAGCAGCACGCTCCAGCGGCCCAGCCCAACAGGCACTCTCAATTCCAGACCAGCGACTTTGTTAATAGGTTTGGTTCGAGTCGTCCCGGTTGCACGGATCCTAAATCCGTGCAACCAACTCACAAGAGATCTACATTTTTTTTCATACTCCCAAGGATACATAGGCGCGGTTTTGATTTTGAATCATTTGAATTTTCGATCAACGGTTCGAAGTTTGGTTTAATCGCTGACCCGATTCCGTTTCCAATTTTGAATTGGAAGCTAGTCGGTTTGGTTCTGGTTTTAGGTAACCGATTTCAAGAACCAATGCTTCTAAACCGTCGATTTCGGTTCCAAATCCGTCAATTCCAATCTTGGTTCCGAGTAAAAATCGTCGATTTCGGTTAAAAATGGTCCGTTCCAGTTTCTAACCGACAGTTTCAAGTGTAATATTTAAAAAAAAAAAAAAAACTGAGATTATTAATTTTTTCATAGAGAACCGTGCCATGTCTGCTCCCAAGTGTGGCTGCTTCTTTCTCTCTTTTTTTCTAATATTTTTCTTCTCCTTTCCCTATAAAATTTTAACTATGAATATCAAATTAATTCATTATCAAATCTTAAATTTTAACAAATATAGATCTATAATATGAAATATTATTATCTTAATTTTTAACACATATAGATCTATAATATGAAATACTTTTTTTTAGTTGAATTATTTATGTTATATATGAATTTGAATACACAGGAAACTACACAATATACAATAAATTCGAGTTTACAGTATAATATTTGGACTATTTATAGTGAGTTTGTGTTACAAAATATAATACAAATCAAATAATTATCTTAATGAAAAAGAACTATTTTTATAATAAGATTATTCAATATTTAATTTTTATCTTAATATCTTTTGATGATAGGTATCTTGATTCTTGATTTATATTTATGTTGATTTGATTATTTTTAATTGCTTGAACTATTTTTGGTGGCATGAATTTCAAATAAAAGTTAATTAATTTTTTTACAAAATATTAGATTACTTTTAGAATAAATTCGATCATTTTTCCGTAAAAATAGAATCGTTTTGTTTAATAAAAATATTTTACGCATAAAATAAGTATTTATGATACATGTAATGAAATAGTTGGAGAATGGTCTTGAAACCGCAAGCCAATGAAACAAAATATCTCAAACGCGTCATTTTATTTTATTACACCATTTACCAACCCATATGCATACGTACTATGACTTTTACCTTTTTATGACCATGTTCACAAACAACCCCTTTTCTATAATATATTATATTTTTGTCCACTCATTTATTTCATATTTTTGCCTTTTTGATTATTTGTCGGGCAGTTAAAAAATTAATTTGGTCTTTATAAATTAATTTATTTTAAGCTTTCTTTATAGGCTTAACGATATTGTTCGTTTCGAGCCTTGTTTACAAAAAAAAAATAGTGTTCATGTAATTCAAAATAAATAGTACCATTGAACTATATCAACTCACTAAAAAATAAATAAATTATTTTGTTATCTAATAATAATAATAAAAAATATATATTATATTCGAAGAATCAAGCACAACTAACATAATCTCATCCCTTTCCTCTTATTTCTTGGGACCCTTTTATATTCTAATAATCAATACACAATCTCATCCCTTTCCTCTTATTTCTTGGGACCATAGCTTTGTCTACCCTTTAATAGTTATTTAATGTTTTTATTATTATTATTATTAATAGTAAAATGGCTTATTTGTATTTTTATGGGTTGACAAAACTTAACGGTAGACAATATTGTTGAGCTAAATGACTCGACAAATATTACCATTCAAACACCCAACATTAAAACATATATGTCAACTCATTAATAATAATAATAATAATAATAAGCTAACTTATAAATTAATTTTTCGTTTTCTAATTTTTTGATGTGAAACTATTGAAAAATTTCATTCTCAAATCAATTAGTGATTGAAAGAGTAATTGACTATTCTTATAACCTAATTTTTCTTTTCTTTTAATTGTTAGATGTGGAACACATTTATTGTATAAAAAACTGGCTTGAGGCCTTTTAGACTAAAATAATTATGAGAAAATATGAAAAGAGTCAAACTTCTTTATGGTGAAAGATCACCTCCTCACCTTTTCTTTCTCCCCTCTCTTCAATATTCTCTCCCTTTTCTCTCTCCACTCTCTTTCATTTTCTCCTTATTTTTTCTTTATCCTCTCTCCTGTGTCTTATCTTTCTTAATTGTGTAAATCTCTATTCCCTTTCTCTTTCAATCGTATAAATCTCTCTTCTCCCTTTCAATTGTGTTAATCCATGCTCTCCTTCCTCTTCCCCCATCATGTAAATCCATGATTCCCTTTCTCTCTTCTTTTCTATAAATCTCTTCTACATTTTCTCGCCTAAAAGTCTTTTTCTTGCTTTCTGTCTTTCCCCCTCTCCTCTCTCTTTCCTTTCAAATCGTGTAAATCTCTCTTCTCTCTCTTCTTCCTCTTGTCTGTAAGTCTTTCTTCCTTTTTTCTCTGTTAAAGTCTCTTTCTATTGATTTCTCTCTTTTTCCCTTTCTCCTCTCTCTCTTTCCTTTCCAAATCATGTAAATATATGTTCCCCCTTTCTCTCTCCTCTTCCTTCCTCTTTCATGTAAGTCTTTATTTCCCTTTAATCTCGTGAAAACCTCTTTCTCTATTTTTTTTCCTCCCCACCAATCTCGTATTCGATTCATATAAGCTTACACAATTTACTGTACAAGCTTACATAATTGGACTCACAATTATATAAATTTACACGACATGGTTGTGTAAGCTTAATAAGAATATTTGGGAAATTGTGGATAAAAAAATTTTAAATTTTGGACATAGAAAAATATTAACCGGACACATTAAAATTTGAGGCAAAATAAATACGTACCCAAAATGAAATGAATGAAAAATGTTAATATAGAGTAATAGTTGTGAGTGTTTAAAAGATATTGATGGGCTGAGCTCAACTCTATCATATCTATGCTTTTGGAATGGCCCAAAATAATTTATAAAGACGTTATAACTTGGCCCAACATTATAAAATTGAGGTGCATAGGCCCAAATATGTTCCCAAATCCCAGTATGGCACATCTATCTCCACGACGATTCTTTGCGGATGGATATGAAGAGGCCACCTCATCTGCTCGAAAGAAATTCAATACTGGTTGGAATACAGTAGAGAATCCTGGCAGCCAATCAGATTCTGTCAGCTGCGGGGTGGTCATCATTGATGGAAGGACCGCGAGAGATCACTGATCTAGCGGCGGAGGAAGAAGGGAACATCATTGTTAATGAAGTCACCGCAGCACAGGAAAGTCATCAACTATAACTTGTTCCAGGCGCCATCTATTCTTTAATAGCCATTTCTCAATCTACAATGGCCTCTTCCGCCATAGCTAAAGGTTCTTTTGGCTTTCTCACTGATCACTGTTTTTCAAAATCCCATCTGGGTTTAAGCAGTAAGCAGCAGGTTTGTTTAGCTTTTCGTGGAAAATCTCTGAACAGACCGAGGAACGGGGTTTCTTTTTCAGTTTATGCTATGGGCTCTTCATCATCATCATCTCAGAAACAAGACAGCACTCGAGGTCTCCCTCCATCTCCTCCCCCCTCCTCCCTCTCTCCCTCTGTGATATTTCTTTTTCATTGCAATAGTTTTCTTGACTGTTTTATGTTAGAAAGTTGTCCTAGCTAAGCAAATTGCGGGATTGTAATGGTATTCCTTCTTTATATTTTCAATATCCCGTTTGAAAATAGAGAATATGAAAGGGCAGAAGATAAAAGAAATAATATTTGGTTCGTACAGATATGTGGTTAAGGATTCTGGTCATGAGAACCAGTGGAGGTATAACTATGTCAATTGCTTTGTGGCATAGCTATTAGCACCCCAAGTTTCTCCAAATACATCCCACCTTTTATTATTTTTAGCGTTCGATTGGGGTTGGTCGAATATTTTTAAAACATCAAATTGTGGTGTTTGATAGACACTATATGATGACCTCAAATCATGTTCGGTCATTCGTGATTGGACATGCTTATATTCGTTTGGCCAGAGTGGACTAAACACTTGTTTTGAGGTGTATTAGATGAAGTATTGTTCTGATGTTTTGTATAAGAGTTTGGCTGTTAAACATTAGATTGATGATCCTTATTTCTTGGAACTCGAATAATAAACTGTCATTGAGAATTTTCGGATTGATCACTTTGACATTGCAATTAAGACTTTTACATTAAGGGAAGCCATCGAACACAAGTTGCCTACCTCGATGAACCTTCACTTATTTTATTTTTGCTATGTTTTTAATGTAGTTAACTATATTCTTCACTAAAACAAGTGCTTCGATCTTAGAATTTCTCATGAGGAAACTCATGCTTGCGTTTAGTTAGGGTGTAACTTTCCTCTTTTGCACAATGTAAAGCAGAGGCTGGAAACACAAATTATGCCTCTCTAAGTGATGAAGAGTGGAAGAAGCGCCTAACGGATCAACAGTTTTACGTGACTAGGCAGAAGGGTACTGAGAGGGCATTCACTGGGTATAATCTCTTCTTATATGCCCTTGGTCCAGATATTCTTGAATTTCATATATCTTCTGTGTGTTATTTTCATTTGGAACATGTGACAAGTTTAATTTTAAGAATACATCGAGACAATTATCAGTTACATATGCTAGCTTTTCTGGTGTCAGTGCTCTCCATCCATGAGTCCTAAGATGGACTCTCTCTCCCTCTCTCTCATGGGTTGTGGTATAATACTTTATGCTTCATATTTTTGTTCATCTCACTCCTGTTTGTATATAATCCAATAAAATATAACTGTAGTAGAATCTTAAGTGCACGAAAAGTGTTCAGGACTTGTGCTTTAACACAATGAGCTTCGTAGTTCATTATTATTGTTCGTCTCAATTTATATAACATCCTGTAATTCCACATCCAGAGAATATTGGAACACCAAAACTCCTGGAATTTACCAGTGCATCTGCTGTGACACTCCTTTATTCGAGTAAGCACATTTAATCTTTCCATAATAATTATATTTGACTACCCATGTAAACCCCTGGTTTTCCAAATTACACCATTCTTGTGTGTATGAGCTTGCTGCACCCATGTTGTAGATCATCAACCAAATTTGATAGTGGAACTGGATGGCCATCTTACTATGAGCCAATAGGAAACAACGTGAAGTCAAAACTGGACTTGTCAATCATTTTCATGCCCCGTCAAGAAGTTGTTTGCGCCGTTTGTGATGCCCATCTTGGCCATGTATTCGATGATGGACCCCCACCTACAGGAAAACGCTATTGTATCAACAGGTCTGCATAGATTTCATATTATCCATGACATTCTTTTCGTCCCCTTTTTCTGGCATTGATAGTTTTTGGCATTCAACATCTGCAGTGCTTCCCTGAAACTGAAGCCGCAGTAGGGGGTGGCCTTTTCAGCAACATAAAATGGTCGCGTTGGATCCGTTAAATACATAGACTCTGTCATATCGGACTCGACAGTTGTACTTGTGGCTAATTTTGTTTAGGCGAAGAGTTTTATGTGCAGTTTAGTATATAAGTTGGATACACTAGTAATTACTTTACTTGAGGAGGTGAAAGTGAATAATTCACAAATTACTCTCTGGCTTGGTGTTGGTGTGATCAATACACAACAGATCAGGATCCTTTACTATAGGGCGAAACACAGCAGGTATTGCTGTGCCAAATGATGTGTTTCCTTGTAATTTCAAACACCTCTCCCCCCCCCCCCCCCGGGACTAATAAATATATTTATATTTTGAATATATTTTCATTTTGGTGCACTGCACCACCACTTTAGAGCCCAAACTCGATGTAAGTTGTTCATACAGCTATAATTTCTCAAATTCAATGTATATACTTTGTGTCACTAAAATTATTAAGGTAAAATAATAAAATATATAAATTAAATGTTACAAAGTAAGTCTCTCGTAAATCGGTTGAATGGATTTTAGATCCGTGCAATCGAGTTGTGGGTTGGATTTATTATTATTTTCTGAGGTAGGACTTTATAAATCGGTTGAATGGATTTTAGATCCGTGCAATCGAGTTGTGGGTTGGATTTATTATTATTTTCTGAGGTAGGACTTTAAAAATATGCCAAACTGAAAAAAAATAAAAACAATTCTCGTTCAGCACGCATCCAACTCACGTTTAGGATGCACAGCTCGTGCTCCAGCGATTTTGAATTTCTTGTTGGGTACGTAATACTGTTTAGATAAAGAAATAATTCCTCTAGTAGCGCGCAATATTTTTTAGTTAAATATGTTACACTTTTAATCTAAATAAGTAATACCTCGTCCAATTAAATTAGTAAATATTAATCAATTTTTTAATATATTATATTATTGTTTAACTGTGAAAATATTATTTTTTGTATTGCAATGTATTAGTCTATGTTTTGGAACGTAGTTTTGTTTAATCTTAAATTTACTGCTCTTTGTGTTAAAATGTGTTACTGTTTAACTATAAAATGTATTACTTTTTGTATTGAAAGTTAATACTTTTTAAGCCTAAAGGTGTTGTAATCTCTTTGGACATGTTTGGACAAGGTTGGAGGCTAGTTGTACACAACCATATATATAGTTAAAATTGGGTGTTTTAATATTATTATATTGTGAGAAGTGATGTGTCTAATGATTGGATGATTGGTTAAGTGATGCAAATTGTAGTTGAAAATTGGGAATTTATGATTGGTGATGGATGTTTGATGAAAGATATATATATATATATATATATTCATAATATATAAATAAATCTGAATAATATAAAATATGTGTATATATTAATTTTTTTGTATATCTTATATATATATATAATATAATAAACAACTTTATATAATAGCTAATTAATATAAACGCAAATATATAAATAATAAATATATATCTAAACTATATAAATAATATATGTAAGTAATATATATATATATATATTAGTATAAATATTTGCAATATAATAAAAACATCAATTTTATTTAAATAATAATAAGTAAATTATATAATTATATTAATATTTATTTAGTGCAATACAAATACGTATAAATAAAAAAATAAAATCAATGATAGTTATAAATTCATATATTATTTACAGATATATATATAAACATTAAAAAATGTAAAAGGATGGTTTTCAAATTTTCAAATAGCAAATAAATTCATTACATTTTTAGTTGAACAAAATAAGAGGTTTGCATATTTTAATTTTGGTACATCATATAATATGACAAATAAAATAACAAGATGCTAGAGAGACAAGATTTTAATCAAAACGGCTATTACTAAGACATAAATTGGTAATTTCAATATAAGCATTGTTGTTTGACCATGAATTATGTTGACTTATCGCACCCATTTGACCAGCCCTAAGCTGCTCTATACCTGATCCAAGATTCCACCCACACGAAATTGCTTGCATGCTCAACCCCAGTAGAGCAACCATAAAATTGTTGTCCTCTATTATTTGGTGTGTGAGCTTTGCGCATGATCATCTGGCCAGCACCACATGCGCAATCGAGATATTTAGACTCCATGTCCTAAACCATAATAGTAAATTAAAATAAATATACTGATTTTGTTTGCGATGGCCAAGTGAAATTTAATGTGTTGGATACAAACATATAGTATTAAGAATGAACAAGGAAAAATAAGACCATTCATAAATGAAAGTACAAATCACAATAAATTATAAATTGTCAAACATAAATACAGATACTCAAGTCCAAATAAAGATACATGATTAATTAATAATAATAGTGTTTGAATTTGATACCAAATCAAACAAGATTGACAATCACCTATTAGTTCCCTCTACCCTCCCACATAGCATTTGCTATGTCATCCCTAAACTGCCATAGGACTTGAATCTATCGTTGGCTTGGGAAAGTCCTTTGCAAGAATATCATCTCATCATCAGCGTAATGTAGGTAAGTCCCATCAAACAAGGAATCCTCCAAGCCCATTCTCCGGATGAAGTCATGCACCACATAACACGCAATCACCATGTTAGCCTAATTCAAGATTCTATAACTAGACATATACCATCTTAAAGCACACCAAAAGAACATTCTATTGTATTTCTAAGAAAAGAATGACGATGATTGAATAGCTTAGCCAAATTGCGAGCTTGGGTGCCAAAAATATTAAACTCATTCAGGTGATAGCGTGTGTTCCTATAAGGAGTAAGAAAACAGGCATAGTTCATGTATTCAGCATCCACGAGGTAGTATCCTCCTAAAATCTTTATAAGAGTTAGATAAGCAATAAATTATAGAGGTCTTTTTGAAAATTTGATAGATTTTGTATGAAATATTACCATTCGAGGGCCACAAAAAATTTGGGTCAACAACATCCATCAAGCCATGTCCATCACATGCACTCCCCTCCCATCCAGCATACATGTAGGTGAACATCAAATTAAAGTCATTAATTGCAAGCAAGTCTTGAGATATTGAGTGCTTGCGTGATTGGTAGACATTCACACGGTTGGCTGGTACCCATGCAGGAATTAGTGTGTCGTCCAAAGCTCCAACAACATTCTATTTGTAACATTTATTGTTAATGAATGATGATGCTAATGATGATTACAAAATAATGCATGAAACAAAAATTTGATTATAATATTGAATTTACCTCGAAATAAGGGTAGAAACAACCAATTTATCACACAAAACAGGTTACTTTTTTTCATAGAAAAAAGGAGAGTTGGAGTTCCCAACCAATTCAGTGATGAAACAACAACCACAACCACACTTGAAACACAAAGGACGAAGTTTGTACTTTGAAATAGTAGATCTAGTGCACAGTGTGTGTGTGGTGCGTGTGAAATTTTAACCATTGCATACTACTTACAATGGACAGAAATATGAATACTCCAAGGAAGAAATTAAAAAAAAAAAAGATTAAAAAAATGACAAATTACAGTTATCAGCAATGAATAAAAGTAAACAAGTAGATATATGTCAAATATGGTGAAGGAGAGCAGCTTCCACAGGAAATATTTATTTTTGGCACAAATCTTGCCATTACTAACCTGCAAATAGTGCAAAGCTGCGAGAAAACTAGAGATAAGACTTTGGCCATGCCATAATTAGAGGGAGGCCCCAAAAATTCAAAGGTATGCAGTCAAATATCATAACATCAGTAATAAAGAAACATAAATACACAAAAGTCTAGCTAGGCCATGAAACCCTAGAAGTAGAAGACCAACACACACAAGAGACGGACAGCAAAAGGTCGGATACTGACCACAAATTATTGAACCAGATAAAAACATGAGAAAGAAGATGAACAATAGCAAGAGAAGATGAGGGGGTTTATTGTGGATTGTGTCGTTTCCCAATCCACAAGCTTGAACAAATACACTAGGCGGTGTGCACATCCCACGACGGGTTGTGCCAAGACATGTCCAAACATGTCTTATGTGTTGAAATTTATTACTTTTTTAATATAAAAATATTATTCTATGTTTTTTATGTTGAAATTTGTTATTTTTTAACCCTAAAAGCATTATTCTAATGTTGATAATTGTTTATTTACCAAGGTTGTCCTATTTATACATTTTTTACTTCCAATGCATCAATTAAATCAAAAAATGAAAGAATCAACAAAGCAAAGACACAAAAGTCAGCCATAATCAACATCGTAGGCAATGTACGTAGTTTAGATGGCTTCATCAGCGATTTTTCGCCATAGCTTTGCCTCGATGATGCATCAGATTTATTTTGTTGGCTCCCGGTCCTTCCATTAATAATATCATGCTTACTTGAATTTCACAATTTTTATGAAGGGGAGGTATGTAGGTGGGGTGGAGGGGTGGAAGAGAGGTTGGGAACCGGGGGCAAGGATTGAGAGGTGATGGGGTGGGGGGGTTGCGGGGGAGGTAGCAGCTAAAAAAAAAAAAAAGGAAAAGGGAAGAAGGTGGGGAGGTTGGGGTACAGGGATTGAGAGGGTGGAGGTTGGGGTGAGGGGATGATGGAGGGGAGATTGGGGTACAAAAAAACAAAAGAAAGAGAGAAGGGATGGAGGTGGAAGGGAGGTTTAGGGTGAGGAAAAAAGTTAAATAAAAAATTAAAATGAATTGACTCATGATCTAGATAGGTACAACGGTTTTATAAAAGTTTTTTTCTACCCCAAAATCTCTAAATATATTCCAAATATATCCGAGTCTAATTATATCCTTTATAAAATTTATATATATTTTTTCTTAATATACCTCATTTATACAAATTATATTTTTTTAATTAAAAAATAAAATACAAAATACAAATCATAAAAAAAAAAATTGCATAATGAGACATAGCACTTTGATGAACATATATGTTGGGTTGGATAGACGGTTTTAAAACAAATCATTTTCTGCAAAATATTGCACGGCAATTGAATTCTTCAACTTCTTTTCAAATCCCAAATTGAAGATTTTCTTGATTTTGTACACATTTGGAACTACATACCATTGATGCAAAAGTCGGGCTAGGCGCCCGCCTAGGAGCTAGGCACCTGTGTCCCGACCCGATTTTCATAAAATCAGTTTGTAATTTTGTTTTTTAGTATAGGCCACCTAGGCGGTCTAGGTGCCGCCTAGTCGGCTAGGCGGTGAAACATTTTTTAAAAAATAAATTAATAATTAAAAAAAAAATATATTTTGATGTCTTCACTTTTCACTTCAAACTTTAAGTGAACTTAACTATGTGTTTAACTTTAATTAAATGTCTATAAATTTTATAGTTGGATAGGACATTGGAACTCGTAAGTTGTAACTTGTGTTACTTAAATTTTGTTGCCATTTGAATAATTTTTTTGTGAGATTAATAATTATGTTATCCTCATATTTTATATTGAAGTTTGAATTGAAAAAAATAAAAATAATGTTATATTATTAATTTATCATATATTAGCTTTATGGGGTTGATAGAAAAAAAAAAAAAAAATTAAATAAATGGGTCTGCCTAGGCGCAAGACGGTCGGAAAGCGCCCGACTACCGATTCCTGACTTCTGCACCATTGCTACAGACATGAATCTGCCTACACTCAGAGCAGTAGCGTTCACTCTGTGAACTTGATTTTATCTGGTTTAACAATTTCCCCCTCCATTTTCTTACAAGTGAGTAATTGGAACTTAAACTATTTGATCAGACCTAAAAAATATTTCTTTTTCTGGATTTCACTGATAATCCAAGAATGTTCTAGAAATCCAGACGCCAGAAGTGGAATCAACCGCCTTGCAATTCAACAACAACGCTTTTCGCGATGAAACTCTTGAGGGATTTGGTGTTGAACTCACGTCTTGTGATTTTACGGTGGCTTTTTTAGTTTTTGCCGTTTGCATTGAAGATGCCTGTTCCCAGAAAATCTTGCAACAAGGTCCTGGACTCGTAGCTGTGATGACTCGCCGAGCATTTCCAAGGAGGCGGAGGACAACGATGCTGGAAGGGCCACCAGCGAGGACATTGTTGTCCAGTCGAGGAATCGGTTGTGATTCTGAATAAAATCTGGCAAGGAACTCACGAAGGGAATAGGTTTTGAAATGGTAGTTCCGATCCGGCAAGGAACTCACGAGAGGATAGATTTTGAAACAGTAAGCTAGGATCTTTTTTTGAATTTGTAGCTGAGAAAGAAAAAAAAAGAGAATGAGAGGAACGAAGGAGGTAATGGAGACGATGACTTCGAGGAGGATAAAGTCCATATATATATATATATATAAAAGGGTATTTTAGATAATTTAATTATATTTAATTTTATCTTAATTATTTTAAGGTATATTTAAAAGATTTTGGGGTATGAATAGCGACACCCATTTGTAAATCAACATCATATAAAAATATAATTCATATTTTATTCAAATCTAACCCATATTGTATATCAAAATAAAAATAAACAATTTAATCTATAAAATAAATATTTAATATTTTAGATATAATATTTTCTTACAATAAATACAATACAAATTAAATATAAAAAATGATGATTAGTTTAATATATCATGGGCTATACTAGAATTTCAAAATTATAGTGAGATAAAAAAAAAAAGTGAAAGCAATGGGCAAAAAGCCGCATGTATTGTGCTTACTTACCCAAGTCAGAGTAGTTTTTTTTTTTTAATATAAAAGAATGAGAATAATTCTCCATTTTTTAATTATGTATTTTCATAATTTATTGACATATATTTACATTTAAACTTTTTATATAAAAGGAAAATAATGTAATGCCCCAAATAAAAAAATCAGGACCTAGGTCATGACTTCATGATTTATACTACACTTAGACCAAAATTTATTTTGATAAAATACAATGAAATGTTAGTGTAAGACTAAATGAAGTACAAGTTGAATTTTTTTTTCTTATTTAATAGTCGAACAATATAACGTGTTTTAAAAAGATATGTACTAACCCCCATTTTTTTAATCAAACTTCAATGATAAATAGTATGGCTCAAAACATTGTACATGGAACATAACATTCACATATACACAATTTAAACTTAATTAAAACACATGTTCGTAAACTTAATACGAAACAAACAGAAGTTCGACAAGGAGCCTTGCGAAAAACTATTCATTTTGTCAGCCACTGAACCTAAAATTATTAAGTAGCATCATAGAGGACAACCCGTGGAGGAGACGTCCAATGGGATAACTCATAAATAAATTACTTTAATTAATATAATCAACAATTCAAAGTTGGTCTCGTCCGAACTTGTACATCTTCGTACAGTGTTAACTATGAGCCTTTATTCTCAACAATGGACATTATGAACCTGTATTCTCACTCACACATGGTGTATGTTGTGGGCCTATATTCCCACTCGTAGATGATATGAGATTGTATTCTCACTATTGGCCCCAATAACACAAATTATATATATAAAAAGTTAACGAATCTAATTACCCCACAAAATATCTTACTTACAATTTTTTTCGGTTTGTAAAAACAATTGTCTGAGTTGGTCTAACTTGTAAAATCTACCATAAATCATACTTAATCTTAAAAATGATTAAAATTTAAATATAGATTTCTAACACATAATATAATAACATATTATAACAACTTTTAAAGTGTTTACTATAGAAATTTATAGAAAAAAAGATAAGGTACTATCCACTGAATTTCATCCTGGATAGGTTTTATTTTAAAACATTCTTAAAAATAAAAGAAACTTAGAAAGGGTGTCAAATACTTTTTAGAGTTTCTTAACATTCTACATTAGCAAATTGACAGGCAATAAGTGATTTTGTTTTTCAGCAAAGTCACAAAGAGAAGTTTTATTAAAAATAGCAAACAAATTAAAAAAATTGTGAAATTTGAAAAATAACTTCCTCGTCTAGTGTAAACTTTGTATCAAATAGCAAAATAGAGTAAGGACATCATGGATATATCTAATTTAAGTCATTTAGCAAAATCGGGCAGATTTAACAATTAATAGACAATCAACCAAGAAATGCACATAAATGATTTCTTAATCAACATTTCTACAACAAATAACATCCATTACATGCGGTGATAAAAAATACCCTATTCATGCTTCTTGTTAAAGAAAAAAAGTGAAGTTCATGGCCAAATCTTTAATCTTCTTGAGCTCGTGATTTTCTTGAAACTTTGGAATGAACACCTTTCTAATTGTACTTCCCTTCTTCCTAACCTCCTTGAATTTAAGCTTCAGGATTTGATGTAGTTGAAAGCCGAAGGACTTCTTCCTTTACTTGCAATTTTTAGGTAAAAGGTATAAAATTAGTCTCAATTTCAAGTTCAAATTGGATCTTAAATTATTATTTTTTGTACAAATAGGGCCTCTAACTTTTAAAATAGGTCAAATAAACCCTTAAACTTTTAAAATAGGTCAAATAATTCCTTGAAATTTAAATATATAATAAAACAGGACCTCTTAACTATTAAATTAACTAGACATATTTTATAAATATTAAATAAATCTAAAAATCAGCAAATTGAATCATAAATATACTTAAATAAATAAATAAATTAATAAAATTAAAATTAGTAATAATTTTAAATATAAAAAGGCTTTGAAATGTGAAGATCTGTTATGATTTTTAGATATTCTATATTTATTATATTTAAATCATTTAAGGTCTTTTGATATTTTTTATGTATTAAATAACATAGATTCTATCATTTTATTTTTAAATATTAAATTTATGTTATTTTAATAATTTTTTATTTATATAAATATTTTTTAAAATTATTTTGTTATTTTAATTTATTGAAATGACCTATTTATTTGAAAATAAGAAGTTTAGGAACTTATATGACCCATTTTAAAGTTAAAGGTCCTATTTGTACAAAAATAGTTTAGGGTCCAATTTGTATGTGAGGTACTAATTGAGAGGTTAATTTGTACCTTTTCCTCATTTTTAAAACTTTTTTTTTTTTTTCTACTTTTTTGAGGATTTGTTTTGGGTTAATGACTGAAGATGACTCATATTTATAGGGCAAGTGGAGGGTTAATGTGCAAAATACAATTTAAGGGAGAGAGTTGCAGCATGCAACAATCAACAAGGTTTGGTCTTGGAACGATTTTGGATTATCTTTCATTATCTCTTTCATGTCTCACATATTTACCAGATCTTACTTAGGTGGTTACATATGTGATACAATTAATATGGATATGATATACCTAAAATTAAGATGACATGTTAAAGTGCATGTTTTGAAAATTTTAGAAATTAAAAGAGTAGGTTTCGAAATTTTTTATCATAATAACTGTACTTAATATATTTTATCTTTCATGTTCATTTTTCGATAAATTTAAGTGTTAATAACCTCTACTTATGAAACAAAATAAAGTACTTATTGTACTATTTTTTGTTTCTTATTTACGTGAGTTGTTTGAGTTACTTACGAGCTGGTTTCAATGTAAACGTATCCTGCAAGATTCAATATAAACTTGCACAATAAATCAATAATATATTTATTTGGTAGACAAGTCTTTATAAATGATTTCAATATCTTAGTAAAGAATTTTTTTTTTGAACAAATAGATAGTTAAAAGAATTTAAAATAGGGAATATAAATGTTATGCAATTTGGAAAAATAGAGTATCAGAAATAAACTTCTCCAACTAGCTGCAATTCATGCTGGTTTGAGATTATTTTTTTAATATTTTTTTATTCTTACTAAAATTTTAAAATTAAAATATTTTTTGTTTCAATTTTTTTTATGTATGTGATTATTAAAAAATTATTTTTTGTGATTAATTTTGATAACAATATTGCATATATTATAAAAGCATATTATATCTCTAATATGAAATTATTATTTATAGGTTTTTTTTTATTTTTTATTTTTTATATATGTGTTGGATTCTTACTAAACTTTTAAAATTTAAATATTTTTTCTTTTCAAATATATTTTTACGTATAATATATCAAATACTATTGCATATTTTACAACAAAATATTATATACTAAGATATGAAATATATTTTGTATAGGTTGAATTATTTGTTTTTATTATGATATACATGCCTTGGATTTGAATAAATATTGGGTTAAATTCTTTTATGAATTTAAACTTTAAATATAAAAAATTATTCTATAATTTAATTGATATGATATATTTTTTCACGTTCTTATGAGTTGTAATATTTGTATTGTCTTTAAGAATCATAGTAGAATATATAATTTGTGTTGGATTTGGACTTTAAAATTCAATCATACAAGTTATCTATTGTTATAAATAACGTTTGAAGCAATGATAATGTAATATAAAAAAATTATATTTTAAATCAAATAATATATATATTTAAATTATGAATTACGTACGTTTTTATAATAAAAATAATATAATTTTATTACATAATATAATAAAAAATATTCTATCATAATAAAAAGAAAAACATAAAAAATATTCTATCATAATAAAAAGAAAAACTTTCGATTTTAACCCATTTTTTTGTCAATGTAATTTAAGTTGTTACTTAACTTATGTTTCAAGTTATTAAATAAAAAGAGTTTTGGCGCCTCCTATTCTATCATTGGCTAATTTCTGCTTCTAAATGTAGGCGCGCAACAGGGAAATATTACCCAAAATTCTGAAGCGGGGAAAAGACCAAAACCCGAACTGCCGAAGACTCTACCAACCGTCAATTAACAGCCGTCACACTCATTAACAACAACTCAACTCCCCACAAAGAAACAGAAAAAAAAAAAGCAAGAGAGAAGAAACCACTTTTAATTGAAGGGAAGATAGTTGAAATTCTGAAGGAAAAAGAAAGAAAAAGACAGCCAGGGAAATTCCGTTGCTAATGAGCAACTTCATTGGGAGCGGTGAGAATCAGCAAAATCGTGGTTTTTTGAAAAGGGTTTTTGGGTTTCTGTGAATTTTTGTCGTTGTTGTGATCAAGAGAAGATGAGTGGTTTTCGTAGGGCGGAGGAGAAAGATTATATTCTGTTGAAAAATCTGAAAGTGGAATTCCGAAGAGATGATGATGATGGAGATGCCGATGCCGATGAAGCAAATGGATGTTTTGCTCTGTGTTTCTGGCTTTACATTGATAACTGTGCTTCCTTCCCCTCTGAAATTCTGGTTCAGGTATTTCTGCTACTCCCTTTTGTCAATCTGCCTTCGGTTACTCTATCTCTGTGTGTGTAAAAAACATGGGTTTTTATCGTGTCTTTCTTTTTTCGTTTGTCCTTTTTTGGGTGATAAATTTCCGGGATGAAGTAGGGTTGATGACTTAGTTGAAGAAACCTTCAATCTTCGAGGCGATTGGTGTACTTTTGCGTGTTTTCTTGTATGGTTGAGGATGTTATGTAGTTAGGGTGTATTTTTAACTGATTTGTTTGTGCAAGTAAATGGCGGTGCCTTGCTTATTCCATTTTGTTGCTTATGGTCTCCTAATTTCGATAAGAGAGGTGGCCTTTGAATGATTATAATTTTATTTTCTCATTAGGTATTATATTGTATTTAGAAAGTAGCTGTGCTTTGGTGCTATATCAGACAACAGGTTGATCAGTTTCAGTTCGCATTTTCCATATGGCTTCTCAAGAGCTTTTCTTCTTTAGGTGTAGAAAATGATGAAAGCTTCATCTATCATCTTCTCTTACCGGTTCAAGCTTCATTAGCTTTTTGTTGATAATGTAATACTAAAGTATCCAAATTATTATATCTTATACATAAGCTGCTGGATAAGAATATCTTATGGACCTTATGCCTTTACTTATAGTGCTTATGCTCCTTTACGATATTGACGTACTCATGTGAGCTTCAATTCTCTATTGGCGATTGTGATTCTTCACAATGACATCAAAACTAAGTGGTTTTTTTTTTTTTTTTTTTTTTTATTTTTATCATTTTTGCATTATGCAGAAGCACCCAGATGTCGCATCTAGTGTGCCATTCCTGTTATGGGATGACAAGAAGCAAATGAAGCTCTTTCCTCTTCTACTTATACACAAAGAGGCTCCAGATCCTGACAACCCTATTCCGTGGACTGGAGTTCCATGCACGTCATCCGAGATTGAGTTTCCTGTGAAGAAATGGGTTCATGTTGGATGTGAGGTAATTGGATTCCACATTTTGCTTCCTCCACTGTAGTGGTTACTATTTAACAATCTTTTAAGATTGTAGTTTCACTTTACTTGCTCTTCTATTCTCTTTGACACATTCGCAACAATTTTCCAGTGGCTACACTATCCTTTGGTTTCTGGTTGTATTCTCTCACTCGCTCAAAATAAAACTTTCACCTTACAGAGAATATCATCTTGAACTGAAGGTGCTGGAATGTGATGTGTCGTTCAAAAAATGCTTTTGGTTGTATCTTATTCGATGTGGACATTTAGTTATATGTCATGTTGGTGGTTTAAGGTCTTCACTAGTAGTATCTTATGTAATGGACATGTGTGCTATGCATGTTTTTGAATTGGACGGATGTTGTGGGGGGGGGGGGGGGACGCAAAAAGACAAACTGATTTAATTATCTTAAAACAACATATTTCCTGTGATACAAGAATTCCATTGGCTAGATATATTGAATAGCACTGGAACTTAAGCTTAAAACGGTAAAAAAACATTGGGAAATATTATGCGGCAGCTTCTGGAAAATTGGATTTAAAAATAATTCACTTCTATCTAGAGCACATTTTCTTGATATATGTTCTGGAAAAGTCAGATATGGAAATACTGTGCCATAGCAGGTATAATCCATTAAAAGGTTGTAAATACTCCTAGATGAACTTATAATAGAATAAAAAAAAGGAAAACTGTTTTATTTATCTCTTGCACCAGCACAAAATAAAAAAGAAATAAGGAAAACTGTTTATCTGTCTCTTGCACAAACATCTTTTGGGTGGTGGGGGGGAGGAGTTTCTCCATGGCGACCTGTTTGTTGTCCAAAACCTGCTGAGCCGCGAGGGTGCTGTGTTTTTCAATGCCTATTGAGGTAAAACTGATAACATGAGAATTCAATTCAGGTTTTGCGGGATCTCATGAGGCTTCATATTAATGGGGAGATTGTGGGGGAGAAGACTTTGACTTGCTCATTTAACGAGAGCTTGCATGCAGAGACTCTGAAAAGAATATGCTTGGCATGCCCTGATGAAAATGAGTTTGCACTTCATGGCTATGTTCATGGACTTGATGTCCTGTTTCAAACATCAGCTGTCAGAAACCACCATGTCAAGGTTCATTTTGTTCATTATCTTGCAATTATTTCTATCTTTTCATGTAAATTCTTTGTTTCTGATGACTATCTACTCTGTGGCAGGATCCTCCAGTGCAAATGTCAATTGACCATTCAAATGCATCCGAGATTGATGAAGATGGTGATGGTGTGTGGAGCATTGTTGGGGGAAAGGTAAAAATGATTGAACACCTTTGGTTCTGCTTGTTCATATATAAAATAGTGATGCACATTTGCCTTTTTTTGGTCTTCTCTACTAAATCAGGACCCCATGTATATCATTTAGTCAAACATGATGATATGAAACAACGCCTCAAACTTTTTGTTCCAGGTTGTTTGTACTTTTACATAAATAAAATTGTGCGCTCATGCATAGTTAATATTGAATGTTGAATCATCAACTTTTTAAAAATCAATGTGGAATCTCTAAGTTTACTTTTGGCATGGAGTGGATTGTGTAACCATTTACTGTCACACTGTAATATATATATATATATATTATACAAGTAATGTGTTTTAGAGTTTTGTTGATTATTCCTTCATTCGCATCTCCTTTGAGCTGGTTTGATTTCTTATATCAAAGCCAGATTCCATTACTGGGCATTTCATTTTTCTAAAATTAAACGGGTAGATCATAGCCCTGCAGACCTAGGATTGATCTTCATTCAAAGTTCAAGAATAGTAATGTGAAGCTCAAAGAGATTGGCGCCCATTAAATTTGTTTCCATTTCAAACTTTGGAAGACTTTATAGTCTGGAAATCATTGAGCTCTTTTGCTATACTCAGATCTAAGTATCATATGTGCTAAATTTTGACTTGAGGACCTTCTGACTTCTGGTAAATATACTTCTGTCGATAAGTATTTGACTTGAGAATGCTCTTACACATTGCACCAATCTTCTTCACTTATTTCTAATCGCTGTTTGAAGTACGAGACTTAACCGTGGATTTCCAGCAATGAGATTACATCATAGATGTGTTAAACATCGCAAACTGGATTTGAATAAGCATTGAAGTATCATTTGATCCTTGGCATGTATTTTGGTGTGTTGCTTATTGAATTTATGAATCAATGTGTCCTTAATTTAAATCCTTTAATAAGTTTGCTTTTGTGAAAATCAGGCATCTTGCCGCAGGATATTCTCCCTGGATGTTACATTATTGGATGCATTTGGTTTTCCTGTGATCAAAGAACTAGAGGTTTTTCATCTCTCATCTCCTTGTACTTGGTAGTCTTATTACTTCAATTTTTTGCTTATGTGCATTTTTCTCTTTTTCCTCATAGGTTGTTGCTTCTCTCTTGTATGCTGACAACGGTACCCCTGTTGAGAACACTACTGATGCAGAAGCTCCCCTTCTTATGAATTGTGATGGAATTGAATATGATTCTCATGATAGACCGTGTAAACTGATCAATGGACGTGCTTCTTTTAAGCTCAAGATATCTCAGGTATGCATAGAGTTGATTTCTCTTACTTTTTTGATGTACGGTTTTAGTTTACGGGGAGTTCACTGAAGAAATTTGATGAAAGCTTTTAAGATCTGTCTGTGTACTGAGTGAGATGTCTCTTGCTAGTCATGGTGGATCTAAATGTCCCAATTCTTCTAAATTGAGTTACTATAGCTTTCTGTACTATGTTTTTTAAATGATTGTGTTTACTTTCAGAGATAAGCTGGGATATGTTTTTCCATGTCCAATATTCGTTGTGTTGCTCTCGGTGGCCAAAACAGGGAAAATTCATTATTGGAAACCATTGGCCTCCTTTTCGAGCTCTGTTTTTAACAATGAAATATATGTTAGTGGTAGCTGAGTCAGTTCATTTTTCCCTTTCAGCTTTCATCGAAGTGCGAGAACAGGCTGTTCCAGATAAGGTTTGATATCCCAAAATTGGGGAAATATCCTTTTCTTGAGATCCTCTCTCTTCCTATTCGTTGTGTTTCACGCAATAGGAATACACGAACAGCTTCTCTTACATTCAGAAAGTCATCCAATAGAATTTGTCATGTGAATGGATGTGAATCCCCTAGTCCTGATGATGGATCCATGCCACTTATTACCAATATTGTCCGTGAAGCCAAACCAAGTCCCTCATCAAAGCGGATCAAACTTGGACAAGATATATCATTCCCAATGTTCAAAGAAGAAGAAGTAAGGCAAGCAAACAAAGGACACAACTCTCATGCCTGGACTAGTGATCAGGTAGCTTTTAGGCCCTTCTCTCTCTCTCTCTCTCTCTCTCACACACACACACACACACACACACACTACTATGTTTAACATGTGCATCAGTTGGCATCAACATTTTCCTTGATGATGCTAGTTGACTTGAGTTGGTCTTGAAGAATTAGTTAAACAGTGGATGGATAGTAAATTAGTTGCTAATGTGAGATCATCTCGTTGACTTGCACAACAAAATGAAATAAATCACTGTAGCTCTTTTGATTTTGCCTACCATGCATAGACATCTCTTCCTTTATCTTTCCTTTGTACTTGAACAACTTAAACACTGGGTAAACTTGGGTGCTTCATTTGTGCTTATTTTAGTTGGTTAAACGCTGCGGTATCTTTTCTCACTAAGATTCTATAATTTGTTGGAACTAGAACATGCATGGGATGAGCATGGTGAGGAGACCAGAAAACTATTATGGAACAGAGAATAACTCATCTGCTTCTGATAATAGTGAAGCAACAAACTCTGATCCGAGAAGCATGCTCAGTGTTTCAAGTCCAATTTCAGATTTGATAATATTCAAATATTGCCTGGGAGGTCCAGTAGAGAGATATAATTTGCTTAAGGAAATTAGTATTTCAGCTAGCGAAGAACAACTAGCAAACTTTGCAGAGCAGGTTTCCATGTTCTCTGGATGCTTACATCACTGGTAATGTACTCTCTCTTTCAGATTGGTTTGGTTCTGTTTCCTTAACATCGAAGATTTGCTTATAGTATTTTTACTGGGTACAGAAAATGTAGATCTTGTGAGAATTTGGCACATTTTCAAATTCTTAAGAGTCCAACCAAATTGTTTACTTTTTATTTATTTTTTATCAAGAAGGATTGTGGATTCACTATTAAAAAAGAGGAGATGCTTTGTTTACTTGAAAGATCAGAAAATAATCCATTAACTTGAAATTCAAAAACCTGTACAGAACATTAATGAGGAATTGGATAGAGATCTGTGTATATACTAGAACAATGTGTTGGAATGTGATATAGTGTTGCACAGCATTTGGTAAATTCTGGAATATAGTGAGCCATTATATGACTTGACTGGCAAACTATATGTTCACTTGACTTTACCAGTTAGCTTGTGATATTAGATTGAAACAGCAGAATACTCACGAAAAAAATATCTAATGCTATCAATGTTGTTTTCCCAGAAACATGATAACACAACCTATAGATGCTGAATAATTGTTTGGTGTCATCATTTTCTTATAAAGTAGTTATCCTGGAAAGATGAGGTCTATTTTTTTATCCTGTAAATGGTCCTTTAATAGCTGACCTATTTAAGTACCACATTAATACAAAGCATGTGAACTACCTCAAAATTATTTAGCTTTTCAATAATCCCAAATGGTACACACTTATTGGGGGGTATGGAGTAGTCTGCAGAGGCATAAAGGTGTAAAGTGGGATCTCTGGCTATTTCCTTCGAATAAATGGTTTCCATTTTTTTAAAATCTTAATAGTTATACAGGGCGGACTAGTTACTTGGAAAACTTTATTTGGTTCTTCTTGCTCATGCTGAGCATTGAACACGTATTGAATCTTTGTTAGAGTCTTTGGCTTCTTTCATAATTTTTCAATGTCATTTCTTAGTTGCAACCATGCGACTACATTTTGCTCGGATTATCTGGTTTGATCATTCACTCTGATCTCATGTTAATGAAGCAAGTTTGTAATATTTCAGGCATCAAATAAAAATTGCAAAGAGATTAGTGGAGGATGGAATACAAGCTTGGATTTCCATTTCGGAGAACAATAACCACGTTTTGTGGGAAAATCTGGTTTTCAGGATAAATGAACACTTTGTGAACATAGCCTCGTCTGCTCGTTCTTTGACGGATCAGGTCTCTTCCTCTCTTCTTGTCGATGATAAACATGTGTGCACATGCACACAATTGCTTATGTCCATGTGCTAAATTCATTGGCATTTAGACAGTGTATAATATATCATATTTTGCCGCCTTTTCAGATGAATGTTCACCATAGTCTGAGCATCAATTAAAACCTATCAGGTTCATTTTGAGAACCCTTAACGTTGTGTTTGGTTTGCAGTATTTGAGGATGGATTTGAAACCAAAAGTAGTAGATCTGTGGACTAGGGTCCTCTGCTGTGGAGGCCGCACAGCACCAGGTGCTATGGACTAGCAATTGGTGCGCGCGCTCAATACTACAGTTAAAACTCGATAAATGAATGTTAGTTAAAGTAATAACTTCATTTATATAATAATTTCTTTCGGTTCCACTTGGGCCAATGGACTAAAGTTATAACCTCGCTGAACACAGAAGTATTTAAATCCTTAAGGGCCCAATGAAAATATGCATTAATACTATATATATATATATACAAAAAATACTAAAGCTTTTCACATTCTATGTATACAAAAAATACAATGTATGCATTTTACAATGAGCAATTATCTATAAAGTAATAAATATTGATTTACCGAAAAGTTAATAAATTATTCATTTATCGATAAATAAATAATCTTGCTAAATGAATATTTTTTTCTGGTCTCAAGGATATGCATTTATCGAGGTTTTACTGTAGTAGTTTGCATTCAAGTTTACTAGAACACTGTTGGAATTAGGCCCACAATACCTGCTTTGCATAGAAGAAGGTCCTGATCCTAAATCATTTGTTGGTTGTTCAGATTGATATTGAATTGAAATTGATCACTTTCGTTTTGAATTATTTTTCAATTGATTTGGGTGGATTTAAAATCTATTCTAATATGGTTGGACTTGAAATTCATTTGATTTTTAAATCCTTACAGTACAAATCCATCAATCATAATGCTACTTAAAGATCCACATGAGGATCCATGAAGCATTTAAAACTCTTTGAATCATGAAGTAGCATATGTGATTATTTGTCAAGTATGAAGTAAGAAAATAAACTGATATCAAGAAACAGTTTTGTGTTATGCATCTGGTATATTTGTTATTCATTGACAAACTAACATGATTTATTTATTTTTATTATTATTATTATTATTATTATTATTGTTGTTGTTGTTGTTGTTGTTGTTGTTGTTGTTATTATTATTATTATTATTATTATTATTTTATCATAATAATAACCACGCTTCTCTGTTATGTAAGAAACAAATTTCCAATTCCCTGAATTTACAGGATTTTGAGTGCCTGAGGAGGATAGCTGGCTGTCGAGATGTAGTTTCCCAAGAACATTTCGAGAAAATGTGGTCATGGTTATACCCAATAGCTTTTAGTTTGTCGTATAGTGCAGTTAATGCGATGTGGAATTCAACGTCACCCATATGGATTGAAGGATTTATCACAAAAGAAGAAGCAGAATCTACACTTCAAGGCTCAGGAGGCCTTCAAGAGCCGGGAACATTTGTATTGCGATTCCCTACATCAAGAAGCTGGCCCCACCCTGATGCTGGTAATCTGGTAGTAACTTATGTTGGTAGTGACTACACCATTCACCACAGGCTGCTTTCGTTGGATTTCATTAACAGGTTTGTTGTCTTTTCTTGATTTTATTTCCTTTCTGGTCCATGTTAAACTGGCAGCTTGCATGGTTTAAGATATCTATAGGAAAAATTACAAAAACTATCCTTGAGGATTGTTCCATTTGCAAAATAAAAAACCCTGTTATGTTTTGGAATTACAAATATCCCCTTGAGATATGTATTTTCTTACAAGTACCCCCATGTAGTTTGAGAATAAACAGATGTCAAGGGTATTATTGGTAAATTTTCCAAAAGAAAATCAGTGTTTTCTAAAAGATATTTTTAGGGTTAATTTTGTTATTATCCTTATTGTATTTAACTCAAGCAGAAAATCCAAAGGTGAAAGCTTATAATATGCACATTTCCATGTTTGCCTATTAGTGGGCAACCATGAACGAGTTATAGGTTTTTAAGTGAACCGAAAGTATAACTGGACACTTAATGCTTTACAATTTACGATTGGTGGTTAAAGTCTTAATTGATCTGCTTGAAACCTGATTCAATTACGTTGCCATTTGCAGAAATGCATATCTTTTAGGGATTCATAAAATGTGTGAGTGTGTGGTTTCCTCGGCGTCAAGTGCACGCCTTTCTTGCTAAATCTACGAAGTTGATGGCTGATTTCATTTCTGAATGTATATTTTGTTGAGGTGAAAAGTCGGGTCTGAAGAGGATGAAAATTTTAAGTGGGTGCATGAGAAAAAAACTGGCTTGATCAGAGAGAGTTGTTGGAGTGGAAGTAAGAATGAGGGCCTTCAAACCCAAGGAAAGGAGAAGTGGAACCATAATGTTGTAATCATAAAATCTGTATAAAGAGAAAAACATTTGCAATACACAGCTTCTTTTCCATTAAGTATAGAACATTTTACTTCCCTCGGTGGGTGTTGCATCATTCAAAACGGTTTGAGAACGACAAATTAAGGGGTTTCTTATTCATCTTTTTGTAGTTCTTCCTACAAGGAAATGACACTGGCGGAGTTGCTGCTTCAGGAGCCTGAGCTCTCACGATTGGGAAGGTAAGGTATCCATTTTTTTTTTTTTACTTTATTTAGAACGCAACCTTAACTTTGTGGTTCAATAGATTATACGATGAGTTCTTAGTTGCTACTCAGTATCACAATTCATAAATGTTTTTGTAGGTCGATAAGAAGTCGCTAAGGAAGGCGTCCGGGAATGCATTGCTGTAGTTTCCAAAATTGTGTATTTTGTTGTGTTTCACCCTTTTGTATGCGGCGATGGACCGAAGAAAGCAGTGTTGGTTAGCATAGATACATGACCCACCATTTCTAATCTATGGTTAAGAAATATCTCAGGTTTATTAAGATTAGCAGTATTACTATCCATGTATGTATGTAGTATCTTGTGTACGTATAGTCCAAATCTACACAAGATTCGGAACATATGGTAGCATTATGTAATTGAGAGTTAATTTTGAGGGGGGAGAGAGAGAGAGAGTTTTGTTTGCAAATTAAGCGAAAGCTCCGGAAATTTATAATCACCTGGGGGCGGGGACACTCAATATTCTTTGAAAAGATGCACTAATTAATGGATACTTTTGTAGGATTCAATGCACACAATTTGTAATAGGATCCAATTCCCTCAACTCCTACGACTTGAGAAAATACATCTAATCGACTACAAACTTTGTTATTACCATTCCAAAATAACTTTGGGCAAAAATATTTTAATTGAGAAGTATTTGAGTTAAATATAAGGCTATGTTTGGACAATGTTGTAGGCTTATGTTATACAATTGACTGTTGATTGTGAGGAGAAGTATTTGATTTAAATATAAGACTATGTTTGGATGAGGCTAAAGGCCTCTGTGGCATAACCGACAGTTAGTTTTCTATTGTAAATCTCAAATAAGTATATTTAGTAGAAGTTTTATTTGTATTATTATATTGTAAGAAATAGAGAGTTGCGAATTTAATAATTGGTGGTGGATAATATATATATATATATATATATTCTTAATGTATAAAAAATATAAAAAAATGTTAATAACATATATATTATTAGATTACTATATTCTTAATATATCACCATTAACTTAATAAAAAATACTTTATATTTTAAAAAATAATATTTTATTTGTATACCTATATTAATATAAAAGCAGGACACTTTGACAAAATTATAGAAATGTTATTTTTCTGTCCAAAAATTTTTGTCGAAAAAAAAAAAAGAGTTGTGCGTATGTTATTGGCGCATGTAGTGCATGTGCCTGGAAGGTGGGTAAGACTTTGGTCAAAATAGTTGGTCAATCATCTTTTTTCATTTTTTTCTCTTTTTTATTTTTTTTACTTTTTCACTTCAAATTTAAAATGCTTATAATTTTTACGTCTCAACTTATTTTTTCATGAAAAATATATCAAATTAATTCTTTTTTCAAGATCTTTAATTTGATATCCATATTGCATGTATAAAAATAATTGTTTGAAAATATTAAATATTTTTATATTTAATATATTTTAATATAAAACAAAATTGTGAGATATATTTATGTAAAATAAAATTATATTTTATATATTAGGAATTATATTTTTGAAAAATATATGACTATTTTATAAAATTATTGATTTACGACATAGTAACAAAATTTCACACGACACCATAATGCGACATAAAACAAAATACTCAATTTAATAATTATATTACTATTAATTATAATTTACTGTTTTATTGTTACAAATATTACAAAATGTGCAATGCACGGGAGAAATACTAGTATGATAAATGAACTTCAAAATAAAGATCTTAAGAAGATGATTAAAATGATATATTTATTATTAAAAAATGAATTTGAAATAAGAAAATTTATAAGTAACTAAAATTTTGGGAGGAAAAAAAATATTAAGTTATTTCTTTTTGGGAATAATGAGAAAGAAGAAAAAAAAAAGGATAGAGTGGGTTGGGACCTATAAACAAATACGAGTTATATTATAACACAATTTACAACCGATTATGCATAACCCAATTCAAATATACTCTAAATTAATAACCCCCTCCAAAAAAAAAAGTAATATCATGGGGCTTTCAATACGAATGTGTAGGAAACAAATATCTCAAAAGGAGTGGCATTGCCAAAATTGAGAGTCCATAGGTGAAGGTTTATTGTATAGAAGTAGTAATCTTTTGGGAATGCACATACCTAAACAATTGAATCAGTTGGCATGCTCATTTTGGTTTTATTAAGAATGTCTCCTTTTTATTTTACTTCATTTTCATGTGTATATTAACATCACAGGAACATACTCAAATGGAAAATAATTTGTTAATTGTTTCATTTATCCAAAGTTTAGTTTTTATCGAACACTGTAAACCAATTTGTAAAATATTAATTAATTTATTGTTACATTAATCTTGAACACATAAAAGATGGTATTATTATAGAAACTTTTGAATAAAATAAGAGTAATTTTGTGGAAGTAGAGATGAATAATTTGAAGGTCCTCATTGCATACTATCCAATCGGAAAACACTTGGTTTTAAATACTTTGAACACTACTAAATGACATCGCCAAATTGATTGCAGCAATATTTGAGTGTCCATTTGAATTATGTGCATTCCCTTATTTGGCAACCACCAAAAGTCAAGATTCACACTGCTTCTCTCTTTCTATGAGTCAAAATAAATACCATAAACAAATAGTAGACCCTTGCTTCATTCCCTATATAAAACCAACAACCCACAATGGCTAAAACTCTCACTTCCCTTTTCCTCCTTTTTCTCTCCCAAACCTCGTTTTTATTTTCTCTTCCAATTAACTCATTTTATTTTTTAATTCCGTTGCTGCAGCTTTTCACCTGGCATTAGCGGATTCACAGGTAAGTTCTTCAAGTATGGTTCCTCCGATTCAAAAAATATTGTACCGCAGAAAACATGGTTATTGACAGTACTGCTGTGTGTGGATGTGCAGGCTATGGCAGCTGCATCTATGAATAACGATGGGAGCTTGGACCTCTGCAAATAATTATTATAAGCTCGACTCTAACTATACAATAGTGTTGCACGGAATTGGTTGTTATTAGACTGCACTGGATTGTAATCCATTGGTGCATGATATTAAATATTGATCATAGTACATACTTATGTAATAAAATGGCTTCCTGAAAACGTTGAGGCAATGCTAGCCAATGACTGGGCTATAGTTTCGTACAAGCAGATAAAACAAACAAGATACACCTTCTAACTTAAAAAAAAAAAAAAAAAAAAGACATGCATCCTAGTACATATATATATATATATATTATAAAAGAGGGGGTCGTAGTGGGATATCTATAATTTTGAAATTGGAGGTACGATATACAATTAAAATATACACACTTATTAATATAATTAATCGTACACTTACCTAAAAATAAAAAAATAAAAAAATACATACTAGTCAAATAAAAGCTAATTTTATATTTTTAAAGTAAATTAAAAATATATGTAGCAAGAAAAACACAATCCCTAATAAATATATGTTTTTTGTACAACTAACTTTAACATTAAGCTTATTGCATAATAAACGTTGACGGCCTCAATAATTTATTTTTCCTCAATTTTGAAACTAAGACACCGGAGCAAGTGCTATTCATTTTCTATCAATTGAGATTTGAAGACAAAAATTAGAGATTTCTATTTAAATAATTATATATTGGGGTACATATGTATTTTTTTCTTTTTTAAAAAAGTATTAGAGTTTTGTGATTAGAATACTTTTTAAAAAAAGTATTGTGATTAGAAGCATCTTAATAGTAGAATTAGAGAACACGAGATAAGTATTGAGCATATCAACAACTATGCTATTTTGGTATCAAATTTTACAACCAAGATCAAACAATGGATCATGTTGCTCAGTGGAGTGTTAGTAGGTAATTTCAGTTACAATTATAAGATTTTTAGCTTGACAAAACTTTAGCTCATCATGGCACTATTGAGAATATTTATGAGGATAACAACGAAATTTTGTGTTTCAATTGAAATAATTACTTCATTTAGCCAAGTGCTGAAGGAGCACCTTCACTATTAAAATACATAATCATTATCTTAGCCACAAAATCTAGAATGAGTCGATATTTTTGCTAGCAAGAGTTCCATTCTTAAAATATTGAAGAAGGTATATTTAGGTAATACTTGATTTTACTCCTAATGTTAGTAACAAGAGCAAATGGGTTAGAAGATGTGTTGATGTTTCTACAAATTCAATAAAAATAGAAAGAATACTTTTGGGGGTTTCTAAAAGTGTGTGATACATTAGAAAAAAGGTGTTTGAAGAGTTGCAAAATGTATTAAATATACTCAATCACATTTGATAAACATAGGATTTATGTGCAATTCGGGGGTATTCTATATAGATTTTTAGGCAATTACATGTACCTAAGTGACGAGTTAATAATGATTTTGTTATATTTTGTTACGTCACATATTCGTTGAAGTTTTTACAGAAAACAGATAATTAAGAATGTATAGACCACGTCTCAAGTCACACGCACCGTGCTAATCCTTGTGATATAATCTTAAAACCCTAGTAATAAAAGGAGGTGTTACATCATATTATAGGGACATCATACAACACAATATACTACATATTTTAGGGCTAGAAATAAGGATACAAAGAAGGATCAACCTACCAAGTCCTTAGAGAAAGAGAAAAACGAAGATTGTTTGTGTTTCAATAATCTTTTTTTCTTTTCTTCTTTTTATGTTAGCTATGGTTATCAATATGTTTGCTATGCATTATGTATTGCATATAAGTGGCTGAATATCACGTGATTTTAGGGCTTGGATTCGTATGGATCCAACTGGTTTTCTTTAATGATATTATTCCCCTTCCTATATTTGTTTATACTTTCTTGATTCGAATGTCGTATGTAATTATGTGACGACTAATTACATATGTGTAGTTAATTCATTATTACTTGAGAGGGAGTAATTGGTTAATGGATTAGGAATCATATCATAAACTTCCTAGATCGAGAGATTGTTAGCTATTATGATGAAAATAGATCCTAGGCACGAGTGAGAGTTAGATAATATCTTGAGAATGATAAGTGTTATCTAATATATATTTAAATTGAACCGTATGAATGCATGTCCTCAAATCCATACAATCTCTGAATATCCTTAGTTGTTTGAATTCGATTTGATATATCTTTCTACTTCTTTATTTGTTTTTATTTTATTTTACCAAACCAATTCTAATTATTTTAAGTGAAATAAAATAATGAAATAAGAGACAAGCATTTTTTTTTGGCATAACTCATAGTGCATTATACATACCATGTGGCTGTGAGTGTTTAAGTTTGATACTTTGTGACATTAAAATTCATGTGGAAAAGTAAGAGATGTTTTTTAGAACGATACAATGGTTTTATTCATTATTTTCTATTTCTACAAAGAGGTGGAATATTTTGTTTTAACATGTTACTCGAAAATGTTTAACTTTCAAACAAATATCAGTCACTTGATACAAAAACTATATTGAGAGTGTTAAAGTAATAACATCTCAAGTTTAACAAGTTGGAGATTTTATTTTAACTTGCAAGAAAGAGATACCGACTCCAAAATAAGAAGTGAAGCTAAATCTTTAATAAATATCTGAACTTTGAAATATTGAATTTTACCTGAAACAATTATTTGGTAAGATATACTAAGGATACTTAATATTGTCGGCAACAAATTTTAATATGAAAATATGCTTAGTGATGTTGATATGATTATGATTAGGAGGCCAATTTCTTCTTTCAAAGAGTATAGAATAACTAAATTCACATAGTTAATATGCAAAGGAGCTAACTCTATCAATGGAGACTGAGTGAATTTCTTGAGAAAACATTTAGACTTCTTCACTTATTAATTATGTGACTAATAAATTTTGTCATCGAAGAAAATATTTGGACCAATAATTAGCGCCTTTATTGGCCAAGAGCCACGTCCGCTGGCACCGGCGACACTATCACTGGGCTGGCTCTATTTTTGGGTCATTGTGGATGAAGTTCCTTTTTAACCATAATATAAGGTATATATATCATAATCATAAATAACTAAATATAAAAAGGTAAAATTAGTTTTTTAGTCCTATAGGTTTACCATATTTTGTTTTTTATCATTTAGAATATCTTTGAAATAAAATAGTCCCATAACTTAAAATGATTATATTTTTGTTCTTTTACTTGGTGTAGCAGATTTATCAAAAGGTCAACGCTGCCGTAATACCATTTAAAATAACTTAGAATTGGGGCCAAGTACTTAGGTGGACATCTTTGCGTTTGGGATTTAGGAAACAAATTTTATATTTTCTATGAATATTTGTAGATTTATTGACCATTTAAAGATTAAATTATAATTTTTATATTAATTTAATTTTTTAGTGTTTTTGGTAATTATTAAATTTCTAACAAATTCAAATGTATTTTTGGTTTCAATCCATTAACTATTAGAATTTTAGAAATAACTTTCAGGTTTTCCTTGAGTGTTTCAGATTTAGTAGTATAAATTTGGATGAAATCTTAATTTATTATATTTATTTAAATTATTTCTTAGCAAATATTTTTTTTTATTTATTAATTTTTTTATTTTTAAAAGTTTCCTGTTTATTTCTGGTTTCAAATTTATTACATAGTTTTTTATAATTTTTTACGTACATTTATTCTTTGATTCTTTTCCATATTTATACAATATTTCAGATTAATTTTTATTTTAGATATTTATATAATATTTTATCTTATTTGTTAATTTTTTATTTTAAAAATTTCGGATTATTTTTGGTTTCAATTTTTTTTTTCTGTTTTAATTTTAAAAAATAATTTCTAGTTTTTTAATATTTTCTGATTTAACTCTCGCTGGAGTCTTGTCTACAAAAGAATAGCCGCCTTCCATTTCCTCCATCACTTCCAGATTCTCACAGAAACTATTTGAGCGTGGGCGCCATTAATGGCAACGGCATTGAGATGACGAGAACTTCGAAGCTGCTCCAATATGCTCGCCAATGGAAATCTACAGCTAAAGAAGTGGTGGGCCACTCCGTTCTCTTCGCTCAATTCCTTTCCCTTTTGCATCTCACCGACGCCTACATCTTCTCCCCGACCCTAGTATGTTTTTTCTGTTCTTGCTGTAATTTTCAACAAAATCTGGTTCCCTTGTTACGCTCCTTATTTTTACTTTTTAAATTGGTGTTGATATAAATGTTGTGAAGGTTTATGGGCCGAGCATGCTGCCCACGTTGAATTTCACCGGCGACGTTTTGCTGGTTGAGAAGCTGTCTCCCTTGCTGGGTAAGGTGGGTCCCGGCGACGTTGTTCTTGTCCGGTCACCTGAAAACCCCAGGAAGATGATAACGAAGCGTGTTTTGGGCATGGAGGGTGAAACAGTCTCCTTTTCGGTGGATCCCGGTCGCAGTGACCGTTCTCGTTTGCTGGTGGTACGTGTATATGACTATGGTGAACAATTAATGCATGGAAGATGCCGTATTTCGATTTCATTTTGCTTATTTTTTTTAAAATTTAATGCATAAGATGTAAAATCACATTGCTGCTAGCTGCTATTGTTCAATGTCGTATTATTCCTGTTTGAGTTTGCTTGGACTGTGAGGGCTTTTATGTGGGATTGTGGCTTTGGGAGGCGGAGAGTCATTTTGCCCAAGTAGAATTAAGCTTTCTTCTTTTGATGTCTTGCCCCAATTTTGAGTTTTCCTATGAAGTAGTCGTATGCCTGGATAGATAATAATTTACTGGATAAAGAACATCTATGATGCATTTATATCTATATATTTCAGTGGCTCTATTCTTTTTCTGACGCTAGATTATATGTTGTGCTTTACTGATGGCATCACCTTGCTTGAGTTTTCGTTGTCCTTGTGAATTTGAAACATGCCTGGACTGCTGTTTGCCAGATGAATGGCCAGAAAATTGCAAGCTTCTATTTTCTTACAATTAGTGTTGATATGTCTTGAATCACACACTTCGCAGAGCTGTCACGGGGGTCTCGCTGCCCGGTCAGCGAGTCGGGGGGTCAAGGGGGGCGACGTCCCCCTTGCCTCCGCCCCCGGCCCGACGGTATGCAGTATTGGGCCTTAAGCCCAATTTCGGTGTTTTATCTCAGTACTATATATATGGTCTTTGAGATCTGTAATCTGTAACATATACCACATAATAAAATCCGTTCTCCTCTCTGCCCGTGGACGTAGCCAATTTATTGGTGAACCACGTAAATCTTGTGTCTTCTTTACGTTTCTTGTTTCTTGTTTATGCTCTATAATCTATTCTGTCACAACAATTAGCATGAGGAGAACAGCACGTGCCATTTTGTTTGTTCAATATCTAATGCCGTTTGTTTGTTATGAAGTTTCATATGTCATATTGATGTTTATAAGGCAAATATTTGATGGGGTCTAGTTTTCAGACTTGCCTTACACTTACACCTTAATTCGCTTGTTGCCTTCGCATAAGAGCAATATGTGGTTACAAAAACCCTCACTCAGTAGGCCACCATTTTCTACCAATTACAGGGGACATTGAAATGACTTATCAGCTTTGGTGTATATATTTTCTAACAAAATGCTGCATCAAACCTAGAATGATCTTCTAAATGCATGATTAAAACGTTATTTCTATCTGATGAAAGGATTGCAATATCATGGAATATTAACGTCTTTGTGCTACATTTGGGAATAATAGGTGCCAAAGGGCCATGTGTGGATCCAGGGAGATAATATCTATGCATCCAAAGATTCTCGGATATTTGGTCCAATTCCATATGGGCTGATTGTGGGAAAAGTCTTTTGTAGAGTAAGCTTTGCTGCCTTTTTCTTGACTACATGTGTGATTATAATTTTTAATGCTTGTAACCTGCAGCTTTCTAGTGGCAACAGTATGATTGTGATGCTTTCTTTCATTCTGCCCTCAATCTGCATTTCCAGCATGTGATACCCTCTGCTTCTCGTCCAGTTTATTTGTTCTGATACATCATTACAGTAATAGTACAAAATTATTCTGGTTTGGTAAAAAAGATGGCTTTCCATAAAACAAAATTATGATATTGCATTATTAGGAATGATAATTTCATAATTTAAGTTATTTGAATAATAGTAATTTGCTGCAAGTAAGGTTTTATGTGAAAAATAAATAAATATCTCAGCTTATTAGACCTTGGCACCTTATTTTGGGAGATCTAAGATCTCCTCCCTTCCCCTCTCTCAATAACTACCAAGCACTGAGAAACATTTTATAATCTTATGTGTTGATAAGGAAATATACTTTGACTACTAAAAAACCTCATCAGACAAAAACTACAAATGTTGCTTAGTTGGATAGTCATACCTATTAATTTTTATTTTATCATATATTTTTTTATTCATGTGTGATGGATATTGGCCTAAAGTCAATGCGTTGTTAGCAAGTACTGTTGTATCAAGTGTCATTTGGACATCACTAATATTATCTCCAACGTTTTTCATATTTTTATCTGTCCCAATCCTTTCCCCATGTAATTCTGCATGACATATGTGTAAAACTATGCCACATAGAGATGTGCTTTGATTAACATTTAAATTTAATAAGTTAACATCATCAAGGTTTTAGATAAAGGTATGAAATATGAATGTTCAAATTGAGTTTTTGTTTTCCTTACCATTTGATAACTTAGTATATAATTTGATGCACTCATAAAGATGTGATAGTTCACTCTTAATTGTATATACATTCATCATTAGAAATATCCCGTTCAAAATTCTGCTATTATTTTTGAATTATTTATTGTATTATCAGGCGTACAAATAAAATAATCCTCCTATATACCCATAATTGCAACAACTGGATACCATATGGACATTGGTCTGTGAGTGATTAAGCAGTGCAAAAAAAAAAAAAAAAAAAAAAAAATATATATATATATATATATTTTAATCAATTGAATGTGCCATTTACCTATACACCTCATCTACAATTTGAAGTGAGAAAATTTTGCAAATAAAGCAGAAAATATATGATTTGAAGCAGTTGTTGTGCAACATATAACATCCACTTTAACCTAAAAAGTATTCTCTTTCTATTTGGGTGCACAGGGAGGTGTATTCACATTATATGTGTTTTGTGACTCATTGAATTTGATTTTATTGAAAAAGAAGTATTTTATTTGCACAGTCCAGACGCTGGTGTTTATATTTATTGGGCGTACTAGATTGATGCAGTGATTGGAATTGAGTGACAAACATTTTTATCTAACTTGTGGCAATGCAACAAATAACTGAAAAGTGATTGCATATTTGAAATCTTCTATACAAGTAATGATTGATTAATGGTATTTTCATGTTAGATATAATTATTATAGTTTACAGCTGTTGAAAAAGGTTTAGAACATGGCAGATATATGGCTATACAACTAAAAGTGATTAATTACATATATGAGCATGAAATAGAACTCAGCTAGCTGACTGACTAGAAAAACAAAATGGAATCTAGACTTCAATATATTGACCAAGAAATTAGATGAATTCTACGTATAAAATGGTACGCGAAGAGCATCACTGTGCTAAGCTTAGTTATATGTTTTTGTAACGAATAAGTATTTGATGAGGATTTTCTTATTTAAAAAAAAAAAAGTACGTGATGAGGATTAGGGTGATTCCATTATCAAAATAGATGTTTGTGTGTGTTGGGGGGAAGCGGGGAGGGTAATTATGTGCTTTTTCCATTATCAGTATTTTGGTGAAGTTTCTAGATTTTTGTGAGTTTTATCATCCCTGTAATATTAAGTTGTCTTGTTCGATTTAAAATTTAGACAAGAAATAATGATTTGATTGAAAATTATTGCACTTATGTAAGAAAATAGTTTAAACACTACCAGGATTTCTTTATGAATGTATGTAGCTTGTGTTTGTGTGTGATTGTATGTGCTCTTTTTTAAACATTTTTAAATTCTAAATTTTACATATAGATTAGATGTTTGCACTATTTTAAATATCCTCTTAAATTTAACCTATAAGGTGTGAAAAAAAAAATGTCAAATAAATTAGAAATGTATTTTCTCTTAATAATATCAACATGATTCTTTTTATGCACCTGCATTCTAAAGCGGACCTAATGAATCGACATTTCTTATTTAGAGGCAATATATAGAAATAAAGATACTCCATACGGTGGGTTTGATTTATGAAGTTAACACTATATGTAAAATTTCATTCCCATCAAGAAAACATAAAGCTTCCATTATAATATGTTTCCGAGGGGTTTATTTTTTTAGGTTGTACAATCTCTCTCTGTTTTCTTTCCCCAATTTTATTGTGTTACACATGATCTTACTTTCTCAAATTTCATCTGTTGCTCCTTCTAAAACTGCTTTCAGAGAAGACCGGACTATTATTGAGAAGAAAATGTGGTCAAGTCCAAAATTTTGTAATGTTTTGCATTTTTTGGAAGGGTTGGTTAGATTACCAATTTTGGATGAAAGATTTGGAGCAAGTAGGACATTGTAAAATGCTAAAGATATGATGATTCTGTTGATTGCAAGAAGACATTGACTTTGAGGACTAGTATATTTCACGCTTGGATGCAATTATAGATTATAAGAACTAAGGAAAGTTAAAACTAAAGTTACCGAATTTGTGTTGGGGGGGGGGGGGGGGAACCTAGTGTATTACAAAGCATAAACAATATTACAGATTTTTTTTTTTTATACCAACTATATTAAGCTTAAACCGTTAAGGACAGTATATTCAATAAACTTTAATAAACAAAAAAGAAATTAAACTGTGCTAAATATAAAATGTAACAATATTATATATCTTTCCATTTATATTTAGGATACAAGTAAATGCATTACTGGTGCTGCCGAATATGACTTGAAGGGACAGTGCTCCTTGATGCTTTCAGTTGAGATTCTACCTGCAACAAGAGCAGATTAGGGCACTGGCTTTCTACCATAAAACCGTCCAAGGCTCTAGTACAAACATTGAGAGAGATCAGAAAGAACTGAGAGCATTATAATGCTAAATAAAGAAAATGACATATTGCAAATGAGCGAGCTCTATATAATCATAGATGTGAGCGTGTTATAGACTTATAGTGCAAAGATCATCGATCTTAACTATTTGCCCTTGGCTCAATGGTCTATTTAAATATTGGGCTACCGGCTAAGCCAAGGGTGATGGGCTTCTTCCTTTATCTTAAGAGTTTTTGCTAGGTTTTGAGAATCAGGTAGGGTAAGCAATAAACTCATTAATGTTAGAATTAAGGAATAATCTAACAAGCCGAACTTGCTAATTATATACTACAAGAGCACTTCTTCATCCATGCCCTCCCCCTCCCCATCTTAAAAAAAGGAAAACAAAAGGCTAGCCTGTGAGGTCTGCGCCCCACTAGATACAAGGTAGTGCGCTGAGCTGTGCCCAAAATCTATTCAGGTCGATTATAGCTGCGTCATGTCTTGGCTAGGGCAACTTTGGTTGGCTTGGCATGCAGACTCAGCGGGCATTTGGATAGATTGGATTGGCTTGCCTAACATTTTTAGCGTGGTTCAGTTGATTTGTAGAACAGGCTTACTCTGTAGGATTAGTGGTTACTAGTTTATTAGCCGAATAACCACCGTGGGAAGAAGCTGTATTCCTCTCTCTCTCTCTCTCCCTCCCTCCCTCCCTGTAAGTACTATTATGATTTGAGCCTATTTGATCACCATTTCTGATTGTGCTTACCCATGTAAGAATACCAAGTCTTGTGCACTAGGATTGAGTAATTGTCGACTATATAAAAAATACTATAATATATATCATACTGATAAACTAATATTCGAAGCATATAAGTAATTATTCATACTGCCAACCAATGTAGTTGTATCTTGACATGTATTGTATGCAACATCAACTTATCTGATTGCATTTGGTGTACAGGTATGGCCATTTGAAGACTTTGGACCGTTAGGACAATAAAATTGAAGAGAAATTGAATCGTAGTGGCAGGTACTTTCACCAGCGCCTTGCGTTGTTGGATATTATTTATTAATTAACCCTATAATTTTGTATAATGAGACTTTAATCTTCCTGCCAAACTTTTTGGTAAATTCGGCATTAAGGGAGAGATGACATATGCTATTTGTGCTTTTGTGTTTCCCAATTATTCAATTATGTGCACTTCCTATCTGAGTCTCGTTTTCTAGGCTTTCTGCTTTTAAATGTTAGACATCTTTTTCTGTAGTTTATTTCCAACTCTTCTTAGGTCCTCCCTTGCCCTTTTGATTTTTGTTAAAGATTCTCGACTTTCTACTCTGCGTATCGGTGCATGTAAAGGTCTTCTGTACACATGTCCATACCATTCGAAGTGTGCTTCTCTCCTTTTCTCATCTATTGGGGCCGCCCCCATCTTTTTAATGCATTCATTTCTTCTCTTCTTATTTTATCTGATTTAGTGTGACCACACATCCATCTGGTAATTCACATGTTTGCTATCTTCAAGATTGTCCAGTTTCGTATATTAGTCTGATGCATAAACTATTGGTCTTATGGTTGTTTTGTAAAATTGTCCTTTCAATTTTAGTGATACTTTACGATCACAGAGTATAGACGACACACTTCTCATATGGCAAAATTCTGGTCTTTTTATTTGTTTGGACTAAAAGTTAAGAAACTGTAGTACAGTCTATCACGATTTTAATTCATCACTATGATCCTTATTCTAGTTTTCTGTTAAATACTTGAGGCCTTGGGTTATGTGTGCAACACGGAGATCTCCATTGAAGGAATATATGAGGAACATGCATGTAGAGGTGTTTTTCAAGTTCAGTGTTACATACGCCATAGTCCAGACAATTAGATGAACAAAAAATATCCACATTTGACACAATTCATGTCTTTCAAGTGCTTATTTCTTGCAAATAGTTCTTTGATATTCATAATTTTGCTGGGGTATGACATGTACAGCTGTTGTTCTTCACGAGACCTGGATGATGGACTAACACTACCCGTGACTGGCTCTGGATATTCAGTTTGCTTGAGTGTGTCTGAAATGAAATTGAGGAGAACGAAGTTGCGTTAAAGGTCCCATCTTACCACAAATGTGTACTGGTAACAAATTGCATATTTTCTACATTCAAATTCATTGTTACATTCGTGGATGTTGTAGCCCAGATAACCAGACACTGGACCGGCTGTTGCCAATGTGATTTATTGAGATTTGATAATAATAAAAAAAAGTTTTCATGGGCTGTTCAAGTAATGCCTCTTTTATTGTATATGGTGATATCATGCTTAACCCCAATTCTGTAGGGCAAATGACGCAAGCTGCGATTTATGTCTGATCCATTTATAAGAGAGAATTTATATATAAGTAGTTTGTATGTATTTTTGTAGGGTATGTTTGCATTGACATTGACATGCTTGGATAGAGGACTGTGCTGATCCCAATGTTGCGTCTGTATTAAGACTTATGTTTAGGTTGGGTGAATTCTTTCTACTATTTTCTCTTTTTCTCCTCACTAACCCAATTATCTTACAAGTTTCAATCAATTATTTAATTATTATAATTTTTTAAAAATATCTATTCATTATTTTTTCATCATGATTTGATGTACTTTACAAATCATACTTTCTTATTTCTCAAACCAAATACGAAATATGCAATATCATTTTGGACTCGCACAATCTAATTTTTCTACAAAAAAGATTTGGATGCTTCCAATCTAATACAAAGAATACACTTAATATTCAATTTTTATATGCACTTCCAATCCAATACTGTAAGGATATTTATTTATAAAATAAATTTAAGGTTCAATTGGTAATAATGTTCAAATATACTAAGCTTTTATTAATTCATCTGCCTTGTTTGGATATGGTTTTAGTTGGATTCATAGATGGTACTAATTGAATGTAGTAGGATCAAACTGTTGAAATTACATATGAATATGTCTTGCTTAGGAAAGGATATACATACTTCATTTTGATAGAGAATTTTAAAGTTGAAATGGTAAATTATTCTTTCAGTGGCCCTTTACATAATATTAACAAGAGTGAGATTGTATTAAACGGTTTGAACCTCAGTTATTAATTGAAGTTTTAATAATATTAATAAGTCAAACGACGTGAATTTCATATCAGAAGTAAAAAATATTTATAGTTAGTTGCCTCTGATGAGACCAAAAAGTGGAAGGATGTTTGAAATGGCCCGAAGGAGGCATCTAACGCCTCTCTTCTTCTTTTCCCTTCAACTCTTTTGTTCGCATAGACTTGCCCCAAATATTTTATGTAATGATTCTTATCAACCAGTATGAATCTATACTGAAAATCTCTACTTTATAAGTAGTGCTCTTCCCTGTGGATATTCCTTTCGGCATACAAGCTAACACTAATCTCCACTGTGAAAATACATCATCCAGTGACAGAGAAGCTGAAACATTGGTTAGAGCTTACGCAAAAGCAGGGCAGCGCCATGCTGGGGTTTGAGAGTGATAATAGAGAAAGGAGCATGCAAATATGACGGCGACAACTCAAATGAGAAGCGCTGTAGTATCATTGCTACACCTACTTTCGCCTCAATCATCGCAAGCTGTTGCCCGATGCATATTCGGGGACCTGAGCTGAATGGTATGAAGGAGAATTGGCTTCTTGTTGCACCCGCTATTCCATCTGAAAACCTCTCTGGTTTGAACTCATTCACATCATCTCCCCATATTTTGGGATCATGATGAAGTAGGCCTATTAGCATCATCAAATCTACCCCTACTGGCAATGTAATGTTTCCCAGTTTCACTGTTTTCGTCGGGGCTCGAGTTATCAATGGCACCGGTGGATATAGCCGCAGAACCTCATATAGAATCATTGTTACCTGCAAGTCTAGAGTTGTTAGTGTCTCTCTCATTTGAACCTATAGTGACTTGCATGAGAACCCCTAAATTTGGCCACTTTTGATAGACACAAATTCCTTTCGAAAAGAAAAAGTAAATTTTTTGCAACTTCCGACCTTTTAGGTTTTGGCGGTATGGACTGGTGTAGGTAGAACAACTTAATCTCATTGGTATAAGATAGGAGGAACGACCTGAGAACTGATGTATGTGGTACGGACAAAAGCAACAAACATGTCCAAAGAAGTTTCTTTTGACTAAATGCAACTTAAATTGAGCTTCATGCAACAGAATTAAGACATTCTAACTCGGATGAAGAATGGAGTTACATAGATTGGAAGAAGACAATCTTACGATTTTGAGGCGATTGAGACTGTCGAAAGTGGGCTCATTCTTTCCAAAAACTTGTAAAACCTCTTCTCTTGCACGATCTTGCCATTCTTGATGTTGGCTCAGCATCACCATTGTCCAAACCATCAAGAGTGAAGTTGTTTCAGAGCCTGCAAAGTAGAATAGCCTACATTCATTTATGACATCTTCTATGCTCATTCCTTCGTTCTTAATGCTCCCATGCTGGTGAATTTCTCTGCGGTTCGATTCCATCAAGGTGCTGAGCAAGTCATCATCAATGACTTCTCCCGTCGCCATTGCCTTCTCTCTTCGGTTGATAATGCTCCTCAGCAAGGATTGAATTTCTTTCGACATTGCTGCCATTCTTCTGTTTGCCTTGGTCGGAACAAATCTGCAAATATAGGCGACATGCGTTTTTAAGTGTTTTTCATTGAGCCCTCGTACATTTATTGGATTCTTGATTTACCTCCATCCGGGGATAAAAATGAAGGGCAGGATTTCCAAAATGAGCTTCACTTGATCCTGTTGGAGCTCAAATATTCTTCTCCCTTCTTCATGGCTGCTGCTAAATGCTACCCGTGAAATCACATCGCCTGAGAAATTTTCCAGGAACGGCCACACATCGATTTCCAGGGACTTATCACAACCCGAAAACAAAACTTGCCATTTTTCTAACATGTTTGAACAACTCAGACGAATTGCTGGCACCATATTCTGCATTGTATCCATAAAATTGAAGTAATTCTTCAGTAGCTGGAGTCATCTGGAGATACATATGCGAGAACACACACACACACACACATACCTTCAACCTCTTCATATGGAAAGCGGGATTGATGACTTTTCTGTGTTTGGCCCATTTCTCATCCTCAAGAAACAGAAGCCCTCCAGCAACTGCTTCCCCAATAGGATCAGGAACTGGCTTGTGGAACACTTCAGGTCTGCTTAGAATCTCCTTCATAAGCTGCGGTTCAACGACCATCAATTTCGGTGAAGGCCCAAACCAAACGAAACAATTCTCGCCTGCGAAAAAGCACGAAAAAAGAATAAGCAGAGTTGCTCTACTGGATTGAACTCTCAACTGATTTCACTCACCATACTTGCTAATGCTTTGGTAATAATATGGAAGAATATGTGAAGCAAGATTGTCGGAAAGCTGGATTGGTCTTAGTTGTTCTTCTTTTACCACTGAGATCAACTCTTTCATGTCTCCAACAACAAGCCTGTAAGAATTCCCATGGAGACCCTGCTTCCTCAACAAACTTTCCAGCTTCTTGGGCATAAACCAGACCCAATTCAGTAATTTGAGTATGCATGCTACGAATCCAGGTAGCAGAATGGAGAAGAAGAAGATTGAGCTAAGTTTAGCCTCCATTTTGACCAATTCAAGGACTGAATTTGGATTGAAGGGAGAAGAAAATAATTTATTTAAATACTTTAATAATATGACTCCAAAATTATTATGAAGTTGTGGTGGATGAGATAATATTTGAAATGAGGAAAATTGCATGTGCGCCTTCTGAATGGGTACAACATTTGAAAAGACTCAAGGGTCACGGACAGCGCGACAAGACTTTCGACATTTGCGAAGATATTGGATCCTTGCTCCTATGGGATTAATAAACTATGAATCTTGTTTCATAATCCAATTTCTCTCTCCTATTTTAATTCAATCCATGTGTGCATTAAATAATATTTTAAAATAAAAAATAAAATATGTTGGAACTGAAGAATGCCACTGCAAAGATTAGTTCTGTGTTTAAATACTTGTTTCCCTCCCACCAAACTGCTTTCGGTAAATATTTTCTTAAAGATTTTAAGTTTATATGAATAATAAAATTGTCCATCTTCTATTTACAATTACACATCTCAATTATTGTAGAAATAATATATATATATATATATATTATCTATTGACTATTCTTTTAACACAATTGCCTTTTTAGTTTTTATATAATAAGAATGTGAACTTTATTTGACAGTACTAAGCAAGCAGACTTTTAAGTGAAATGACATCTATAGTAAGAAAAAAAAAATGTGTACGCTAGCATAGGGTAGCTTCTGAACTTGAGACATCAAACTTTAACTAATCTGCTTTATGGTCATGGTCGGACTTAACTAAGGATGAAAAAGCTTTTTATGTCTTTTTAATTTTAATTAGACAAATAAGGTCTCATTATTGAATTAAAATAGCACAATTGTTCATACAAAATATATATGGAATCCAGAACTACAGTAAGTAGGTCAGTCTTACACTGAAAGAAACACAAAAATAAAACAATGGAATCTACACAAGAAGTTGAAAAAACGGTAAATGTATGTTATTAGGTATTGGCCCAATACTCTTGTGGGCTTGCTCATTTTCTGTCTGGGCCCAGGCCCTTAAGCCCACTTCCCCCTTTTTCCCTTATACCCAGACTGATGCTAAATTAGGGCACTCGGTCGTGCCCTAATTCTCCTCCCTTGCGAGAGCGCCGCTCTCACCTCCTCCCCTCTTCGTCTGCCCCCAGTCTGCCCCGTTCCCTACGATGAGTTCGCACCTCTTCCCCAGGTAGTCTTTACTCCCATTGATTGCGGTGTTGAAGTCGCGTGACCCTTCGGGGGTTCTCCGGTTGAAAGCTCACCTATAAAACGACTCTGGTCATTCGGTGGTGGATACAACTAATTTTCGACAATCTTCTCACTGCAACTCTTTCCACTATCCCCGTGTCTATACTGAGTGTTTATCTCCGTCGGTGAGGTTTACGGTGTGTAGTCTGTGTGGGTGAGGTTTGGGAGTGAAGTGCTACCGGGAAGTGGGTCTGTACTCTTGGTCGACGTCGGTCTTGTGTGATCGGTCCGAAACCTCTGATTGACTTGTGTGTTCGAATCGGGGTGAGCTCAGGCATATCCTGAGCCTTTCACCAGCGACGGCGGTACCCAACAGTGGTATCAGAGCACCGCCGCCGCTGCATGCAGACGTCGCTGCTGGGCGACACACTGCAGTCGCCGCGACTCCGCCGATGGTGGATCTACCCCTCGGTATTGTACCGAGGCCGGTGGGCCGTCCGCTCATCAACCCCCGCCCATCGCGCCTTTGCTCGAGTGCGCCAATTCACGGACAGGAGGTCCCTTCGAGGTGTTTCAAAAACCTCGCTCTGGTAAAGCGGCTAAAATTGATATTTTTTAGTTGCCGGTTGCACCGGATAGGGCTTGGGCGTGATTGCTGGTAGATACCGGTCGAACCGGGCAGGTTTATGTGATATTGTATTTCACTGTATAATCTGTTCTTATCTGCTGTTCATTCATTGCCTATCTGCTGAACCTGTGTTGAAATTCTGGTGGTCTGTGAAAATCTGTTATATTACTTGTGTGTAATAATTTGCCCACTTGAATATTTTTTGCTGGAAATCGGATCTGAGTGATCCCCTGCGCAACCGATTAATCGGTTTGTGAACTTGGATATCCTCAGTTTTCCGTCTTGTGTGAATTGTGTGAATTTGTACTTGTGTGTGCAATATGTCTTCAATGGGATCCTATAATCTTGCGCCATTCGATGGTCGCACTGATTTTGGCATATGGCAACAGAAAATGAAGGGGATACTGATACAGCAACGTGCATTCAAAAGTATCACCCTTGCATTTTCTGATGCCACGACTGACGAGAAAAAGAAAGAGATGGATGAGATTGCATTCTCATCCATCATCCTTCATCTCTCAGATTCTGTTATCCGAAAGGTCGGAGAACAAAAATGTGCTAAGGAATAATGGGATAAATTGGAAGAACTGTTCATTGAAACTTCACTTCCTTGCAAAATGTTCTTGCTTGGAAGATTTTTTCGGTTTAAACTTGATATGTCTAAAGATATTGATGAAAACATGGACGTTTTTCAAAAACTTGTACAAGACATAAAGAAAACCGGTGATAAATCTATTGATGAATATACTGCTATTATGCTTTTAAATGCTATACCTGATTCCTTCAGTGATGTAAAATCTGCTATAAAATATGGTAAGGATCAGGTTAATCTGGACACTATTATAAATGAATTAAAAAGTAAAGAGATAGATTTAAAAGCCAATATGGGTATAAAACATCAAAACAATGCTGATGCCATGTTTATTAAAGGAAAGAACTTTAAGAAAAAGAAATTTTTTTCTGAAAACAAAAATGGTCAAGAAAGGTCTAAGGATAAAAATGCAAAAGTGAATAATCCCACAAATAAAAACAAGAAGTGTTTCAATTGTGGTGAACCTGGTTATTTTGCAAATGTATGTCCTCAACCTAAAAGACCTAAGGCTAATAATGTATCTCAGAAGGAATTACATGAAGATGTTTTCATGGTAACAGATTGCTGTGAAACTTCTGTGGCTGATTCTGTAAATTCATCTTTCTTGTGTGAAAATGAATGGTTAATTGACTCTGGCTGCACTTTTCACTTAACTCCTTTCAAAAATTTGTTTTGCTCCTTTAAAGAAACAAAAGATGGGTTTGTATCCATGGCAAACGATAAGAAATGTCCTATCCTAGGTGTAGGCAATATTTCACTTATGTGCGAATCTGGACATGCTCTTAACTTGAAAAATGTGAGATATGTACCTGCCTTAAATAGTAATCTCATATCATGTGCTGCATTAGAAGATGAAGGGTATGAGGGGAAATGGGGTAAGGGTGTTATGTCAATTATGAAAGGGTCTTCTGTGGTCCTTAAAGCTGAAAAACGTAATAACCTGTATATGTGTTTTACCAAACCTGTTTTGCATGCAAATGTAGTTAAGGATAATAAAACTGCACTTTGGCATTGTAGACTAGGACATATGAGTAATAAAGGCCTTGAACTGTTGCAAAAAGTAGGATCATTTGGTAATGATAAACTTTCATGCATGCCTTTCTGTGAACCATGTGTAAAGGGTAATCAACATAGAGTCAATTTCCCTATCTCCCCTGCCCCTAATGTGTCTAAATGCACCAGCATTCTTGAATATTTACACGCTGATGTGTGGGGTCCTGCCACTACCCCCACACATGGTAACAAAAGATGGTTTCTGTCCATAATTGATGATTTCTCTCGAAAAGTTTGGGTTCTGCTTTTAAAGGATAAATTTGATGTGTTTGAAGTTTTCAAAAACTGGAAATCTTTAATTGAGAATCAAACTGGCAAGAAAATCAAGAAACTTAGGACAGATGATGGACTTGAATTTTGTAACCACCTACTTGATAATCTATGTGCTATTTCTGGTATTCAAAGACACAAAACGGTTCCTTACACACCACAGGAAAATGGTGTGGCAGAATGTATGAACATAACTCTTCTTGAGAAAGTAAGAAGCATGCTTGCAGCTTTTGCACTTTCTAAGAAGTTCTGGGGTGAAGCAGTTGTCACTGCTGCCTATTTAATTAATAGGTCACCCTCTGTGCCTTTGAATGGGAAATACCATGAACTTGTTTGGTCAATAAAAACTGTTGATTTTTCAAATCTAAAAATATTCGGCTGCGCTGCTTTTATGCATAAAAAACTGGATAAGTTAGAACCAAGGTCTAAAAAATGTGTTTTCCTTGGTTACCCTGAAGGTGTAAAAGGCTACAGATTATGGTTAAAAAATGAACCTGGTTTTAAAGTTACCATAAGTAGGGATGTTATCTTCAATGAAACTGAATTCCCTTGCCTGCCTATCTCTGTGCCTATTGTTGCTCATGACATGACTCTTAGTGAGGTGGAGCACACACCAAACTTGCCTGTTTTATCTGATTCAAATTCTGATAACTTGCATGATAATTAAAATGATGGTGAAAATGTTGAAAATAATAATTATCAACTTGCTAGGGACATACCTAGAAGAAACATTAGGCAGCCATCTAGACTTAATGATTATCACATGGATATGCATGCTTTGAATGTATATGAATCCCCTACTAACCTAGAACCTAAATCCTTTAAGGAAGCTGTGAATTCCAAAAATTCTGTTGATTGGTTAAATGCTATGAATGATGAAATGAACTCCCTGCATGTTAACCAAACCTGGACTCTTGTACCTAAGCTGTCTAATTGCTCTGTGGTTGCATGTAAATGGCTATATAAGGTAAAAGAAGAATGTAACAACACTAGATTTAAAGCTAGACTTGAGCAAAATGTTTTACTCAAAAGGAGGGGATATATTACACATAAATCTTTGCTCCTGTTGTTAAGTTTGTTACTGTGTGCATAATGTTGGCTTTAGTTGCTCATTTTAACTGGGAATTAAAACAACTTGATGTAAGAACTGCTTTCTTGCACGGTGAACTTGACAAACAAATCTACATGTATCAACCTGATGGTTTTATTGACCCTCAACAACCTGACCATGTATGCCTATTGAAAAAGTCTTTGTATGGTTTAAAACAATCCCTTAGGCAATGGAACAAGAAATTCGATTCATGCATGAAAGACCTTAAGTTCAAAAGAAGTGTGCATGACCACTGTCTTTACTTTAAGTGTGATGCCTCTGTTCTTACCTTTCTGCTGATATATGTCGATGATATGCTCCTTGTTAGCCCTTGCATTAAATCTATTGAATATGTGCAAAATTGCCTAAGTGATAATTTTGACATGAAATATCTTGGAGATGCTAAACGAATTCTTGGCATGGATATTGATAGAGATAGGAAGAACCATACACTGCACTTAAACCAGATTTCTTATGTGAATAAGATTTTGAGTAAATTCTCCATGTCTAATGCTAAACCTACTAATGTTCCCCTTGCTGCTTTGTTGGGATAAACACACGAATAATCAACAAAGAACTTATTCGTGTACATAGCGGAATGATCAATTATCCCTCTCTTGTGTGAATCTAGTAGGAAGCAATACCAAAAATATAATGCAATAAAAATTATGCAATCATCAAACAGTAACACAAGCAATTTTAACGTGAAAAACCTCTTCAACGTGAGGAGTAAAAACCACGGGACCGGAGTCCACCCAAAAACTTCACTATGAGCAAAAATCCAAGTATTACAATCTGCAACAACAGATATTCTACCACAAATATGCCAAGACAATCAATACTTGACAACAACAATGAGATTAGAAAGATCTCACCCAACAACACCAACTTCTGTTTGCTGTTACCGACGCTTGGAATCTCAGAACCCGATCTCCACCGTCCAGAATCAACCTCTGTCTGTCTTGAACGTGGTGTCCAAATTACAGCTCGATCAAACGGTTGGTATGTGAGAAACGACCCTTTCACCTTGACTGTGCATAAGTGAATCGCCCAAAAACAGACCTTCTGTTTGCGGCCTATTCCCATCAATATAGAGCTCCAAATACGATCTCCACCGTTCAGAATATAGTTTCACAAGTTCTAAACTTTCTGTCAAAATTACAGCTCGATCCAACGGTTGGAACTTTGGATATTGCTTCTGCAAGATTTCTGCTCTTTTAGTTCACTCAAAAAACGTTAATGAAGATTTTTAAGCTCTCTCTCTCTCTTTTCTTCTCATTTCTTCCCTCAATGACCTTCTAGGGCATTATAACACCAAGTAGTGGGCTTACTTGGGCTTTTTACTTATTGGCTATTGGGCTCACCCACATATTTGGAAACCCAATCCAACAAATCTCCCCCTTTCCGATTATGTGGAGAGACTAGCCATTCCGGCTATCACACGACACACCTCGAGCTTCTCTCTAGGCAATGCTTTCGTCATCATGTCAGCACCATTGTCATTTGTGTGAATCTTCTCAAGCTGAAACAACTTATCATTGATGGCATCTCTCATCCAATGATATCTCACATGAATATGCTTCGACCTTGAATGAAACGCAGCATTCTTACTGAGATGGATAGCACTTTGACTATCACAAAACACTATGTACCTCTCTTGCTGCAGTCCGATCTCCTCCATAAACCTTTTAAACCATAACACCTCTTTGCATGCTTCCGTTGCAGCGACATACTCTGATTCTGTTGTGGAGAGTGCAACACACTTTTGCAATCTTGACTGCCACGACACAGCGCCACCTGAGAATGTTACCAAATAGGCTGAAATCGACTTTCTGGTGTCCATATCTGATGCCATATCTGAGTCGGTGTAGCCAACTAACTCGGGCTCCCCACATCCAAATGTGAGTCTCAAACTAGATGTACCTCGTAGATATCTCATTATCCACTTCACAGCATTCCAATGCTCCTTTCCCGGATTAGACAAATAACGGCTAACAACACCAACTGCATGAGCTATGTCTGGCCTCGTACACACCATTGCATACATTAAACTTCCCACGGCTGAAGCATATGGGACTCTCCTCATTGCTTCCTTCTCTTCATCGGTTGAAGGACTATGATGAGCACCAAGCTTAAAGTGAGTGGCAAGAGGAGAACTAACCACTTTAGCTTTGCTCATATTGAATCTATCAAGCACTTTCTCAATGTATTTCTCCTGCGATAAGTGCAGCTTCTTGTTTGCTCTATCTCGGGTGATGTTGATACCAAGAATTTTCTTTGCTGGCCCCAAATCCTTCATGGCAAAGGATTTGCTCAACTGTTTCTTCAACCTGTCAATTCTTGAAACATTCTTGCCAATAATTAGTATATCATCAACATACAGCAACAATATGATGAAATCATCATCCGAGAACCTCTGAACAAACACACAGTGATCAGAAATGGTCTTCTGGTAGCCTTGCTTCCCCATAACTGACTCAAATTTCTCATACCACAATCTGGGTGCTTGTTTCAAACCGTATAGACTTTTCTTCAGTTTGCACACATGATCTTCTTTTCCCTTCACCTTGAAGCCTTCAGGTTGCACCATGTATATCTCTTTATCTAACTCTCCATGAAGAAAAGCGGTTTTGACATCCATTTGCTCAACCTCCAAATCAAGGCTAGCTGCCAAACCAAGCACAAAACGGATTGAGGACATCTTAACAACCGGAGAGAAAATCTCTTCAAAATCAACTCCTGCTTTCTGGCTGAAACCTTTGACAACCAATCTAGCTTTGAATCGTGGCTTTGAGGTGTGCTCTTCTTGCTTTATCCTGTACACCCACTTGTTCTTCAACGCATGGTTCCCCTTTGGTAGTTTCACCAGATCAAATGTGTCATTTTCATGCAAGGACTTCATCTCATCTTGCATTGCTTCCAACCACTCTTTCTTGTGTGCACCTTGAACTGCTTCTCCATAGCATTCAGGCTCTCCCCCATCAGTCATTAGCACATACTGATCAGGAGGATACAACCTTGAAGGTACATGAGCTCTACTGGATCTTCTAGGTGGTTCTTGAACCTCTGGTTCTGGAGCTTCAGGTGGTGGTGGTTGGTTGGTATCTGCTCCATCTTGTAAAGGACCATCATCATTACTGAAATCAGGTTGTTCCTGATTCTCCTCTTCAGCTTCAACTTGACTTTGACCATGAGGAACTAATTCCAAGTCAATCAAGTCACCATCGGATGTAGAAGCTGATTTATCCACCTTTTCGATATCTCTTATGGTTTTATCCTCAACAAACACAGCATCTCGACTTCTGACAAGCTTCTTCTCCACGGGGTCATAAAATCTGTAACCGAATTCATCTTGGCCATAACCAAGAAACACACACTGTCGAGTCTTCATGTCCAACTTAGACCTTTCGTCTTTAGGAATATGGACAAATGCTTTACATCCAAAGACCCGCAAATGATTATAGGAAACATCTTTTCCCGACCAAACTCTATCTGGAACATCAAAGTCTAAAGGAACACATGGAGTAAGATTTAAGACATGTACAACAGTACTCAGAGCCTCACCCCAAAACGGTGTAGACAATCCTGCTTCCGATAGCAGACATCTTACTCTCTCGACCAATGTTCTGTTCATCCTTTCTGCAAGCCCATTCAACTGAGGAGTCTTTGGAGGAGTCTTTTGATGTCGGATACCTTGCTCCTTGCAATACTCATCAAAAGGACCGATGTATTCCCCTCCATTATCCGATCTGATGCATTTCAGCTTCTTCCCAGTTTGCCTCTCAACTAAGGCATGAAACTGCTTGAACGCATCGAGCACTTGATCTTTCGTCTTCAATGTGTAGATCCAGGTCTTTCTTGAGTGATCATCTATAAAAGTCACAAAATATAAAGCACCACCAAGAGTTCTTGTTTTCATAGGGCCACAAACATCAGAATAAATTAAATCGAGTATACCTGATGCCCTGGAAGGAGTTGAGCTCTTAAAAGCAACTCGGGTTTGCTTTCCTGCCAAACAGTGAGAGCACTTCTTCAGAGATGCATTCTTCAAGTCTGAAATGAGATTTCCCTTCTCCAAAATCTTCAATCCCTTCTCACTAATGTGGCCGAGTCTGCTATGCCACAACTCGATTATCCCCTCATTCTCAACTGCATTTATAGAGCAATCAAGTAGCTTTGCTTGCAATAAGTACAATGAAGAGTACTTTTGGCCTCTAGCAACAACCAAAGAACCTCTTGTGAGCTTCCACTGACCATTGAAGAACAAACTGCTGAAACCTTCATCATCAAGTCTCCCCACAGATATCAAGTTCAACCGAAGATCAGGCACATGCTTCACATTTTTCAAAATTAGTGTAGCACCATTTCTAGTCTGCAAACATACATCTCCAACGCCAATGGCTTTAGTTAAGCCATCATCACCCATCCTAACATTTCCATAGTCACCTGACGTGTAGGATGTGAACATATCTCTGCGAGATGTGGCATGTATGGATGCACCACTGTCAACCACCCAACTACTCTCACGGTATGCAAGATTAACAACTTCATAGTCACAAAAGATAAGAAAGTCACTTGTAGCAGCGGATACTCGGTCTTCATCTTTCGCTTCTTCGTTCTTCTTTTCTTTCCCTTTATCTTTCTTGTCATCTTGTTTGGGTTTTCTGCAATGCTTCGCTATGTGTCCTGGAGTGTGACAGTTCCAACACTCAATCTTGCTGTATCTGTTGGATTTGCTCCTGCCTTTTTGTTTGCCTTTTGGACCTCTACTTTTACTTCTCCCCCTCTTTTCTGTGACCAAGGCCTCTGATTGCTGAAAAGAGCCCTGCGATCTTCTTCTCATTTCCTCATTCAGAACGCTGCTCTTTACTAAATCCATGGTGATGGTACCATCAGGGGCTGAATTAGACAAAGATGTTCTGAACGTCTCCCACGAGTCCGGCAATGTACCAAGAAGCCATAAGCCCTGTACTTCATCTTCAAACTTAATATTCATTCCCGACAATTGATTAATGATGCCCTGAAATGAATTCAAGTGATCAGTCATAGGAGTGCCATCTTTGAATTTCAAATTCATCAATTGCTTGATTAGAAACAATTTATTGTTCCCAGTTTTTCTAGCATACAATTGGTCCAATTTTTCCCACAATGACAGTGCATTTGTTTCTCCACTAACATGGTTCAACACATTATCATCCACCCATTGCCTAATGTAGCCACACACTTGACGATGCATTATATTCCACTCAGCATCTGTTTTACCATCAGGCTTATTGGTTTCAAATACAGGTAGATATAAATCTTTCACGTATAGAAGATCCTCCATCTTCCCTTTCCATACATGATAATTTGAACCATTTAGATTCACCATTCTATTCGTATTCGTTTCCATATTCACCACAAGGCACAGAGCAGAATCCTCGCTCTGATACCACTTTGTTGGGATAAACACACGAATAATCAACAAAGAACTTATTCGTCTACACAGCGGAATGATCAATTATCCCTCTCTTGTGTGAATCTAGTAGGAAACAATACCAAGAATATAATGCAATAAAAATAAGCAATCACCAAACAGTAACACAAGCAATTTTAACGTGGAAAACCTCCTCAACGTGAGGAGTAAAAACCACGGGACCGGAGTCCACCCAAAAACTTCACTATGAGCAAAAATCCAAGTATTACAATCTGCAACAACAGATATTCTACCACAAATATGCCAAGACAATCAATACTTGACAACAACAATGAGATTAGAAAGATCTCACCCAACAACACCAACTTCTGTTCACTGTTCCCAAACGACCCTTTCACCTTGACTGTGCAGAAGTGAATCGTCCAAAAATAGACCTTCTGTTCGCGGCCTATTCCCGTCAATACAGAGCTCCAAATACAATTTCCACCGTACAAAATATAGTTTCACAAGTTCCAAACGTGCTGCCAAAATTACAGCTCGATCCAACGGTTGGAACTTCGGATATTGCTTCTGCAAGATTTCTGCTCTTTTAGTTCACTCAAAAACGTGAATGAAGATTTTTAAGCTCTCTCTCTCTTTTCTTCTCATTTCTTCCCTCAATGACCTTCTAGGGCAATATAACACCAAGTAGTGGGCTTACTTGGGCTTTTTACTTATTGGCTATTGGGCTCACCCACATATTTGGAAACCCAATCCAACAAATTGCTCACTTTGTGCTAAGTAAGGATCAGTCCCCAAAAACTGATTCTCAAATAAATGAAATGTCCAAGGTGCCATATGCTAATGTTATAGGCTCAGTCATGTATCTTATGGTAAACACTCGACCTGATATTGCATATTCGGTAAGTTGTTTGAGTAGATACATGTCCAACCCTGGTATGCCTCATTGGGATGCTTTAAAATGGCTATTGAAGTATTTGAAGGGATCTGTCAATACTTGCCTTAGATTTTCAAAATGTGATCAAGGTGTTAATCTGATTGGTTATGCTGATTCTAATTATGCCAATGATAGAGATAATAGGAAGTCTTCTACCTCATATGTGTTCACTCTGTGTGGTTCCTGTATCAGTTGGAAATCTCAACTGCAGCATGTTGTTGCTTTATCCACTATTGAATCTGAATACATTGCTATTACTGATGCCTTAAAAGAAGCTATATGGTTAAAAGGCCTGTTATCTGAAATTGGGTACTTAGAAGGTGATACTATTGTTTATTCTGATAGCCAATCTGGAATTCAACTCTGTAAAAATCCTGTCTTCCATGATCGCACCAAACATATAGATGTTAGGTATCATTTCATTCGGGATATTGTTGAAAAGGGAACAGTCAAACTTAAGAAAATACCTTCACAATTCAACCCTGCTGATATGGGAACTAAATGTCTATCTGCTGAGAAAACAAATGACTGCATGAATACTCTGAATTTTGATTCTTTGGATTAAAATTTTGTATTACTTGCATTCTAAATTTTATGTTTGTTTTTCTCACTTTTCGTTGTTTCTTTCTTCTGTGCAGGTGTGTGTGTGTGTGTGAGTGATAAGGGCAATGATGAACCACCTGTGCCCTGGATAGTACTTGTCAATCGGTAGTGTGAGGATTGGTCCATTAAGGTGGAGAATGTTATTGGGTATTGGCCCAATACTCTTGTGGGCCTGCTCATTTTCTGTCTGGGCCCAGGCTTATTAAAGCCCAGGCCCTTAAACCCACTTCCCCCTTTTTCCCTTATACCCAGACTGATGCTAAATTAGGGTACTCGGTCATGCCCTGATTCCCATCCCTTGCGAGAGCGCCGCTCTCACCTCCTCCCCTCTTTGTTTCCCCCCAGTCTGCCCCATTCCCTGCGACGAGTTCGCACCCCTTCCCCAGGCAGTCTTTACTCCCATTGATTGCGGTGTTGAAGGCGCGTGACCCTTCGGGGTTCTTCGGTTGAAAGATCACCTATAAAATGACTCCGGTCATTCGGTGGTGGATACATCTTATTTTCGACAGTCTTCTCACTGCAACTCTTTCCACAATCCCCATGTCTATACTGAGTGTTTATCTCCATCGGTGAGGTTTACGGTGTGTAGTCTGTGTGGGTGTCGAGTCGGTGAGGTTTGGAAGAGAAGTGCTACCGGGAAGTGGGTCTGTACTCTAGGTCGACGTCGGTCTTGTGTGATCGATCCAAAACCTCCGATTGACTTGTGTGTTCGAATCGGAGTGATCCCAGGCATATCCTGAGCCCTTCACTAGCAACGGCGGTACCCAACAATGTATTTTAAGGTTCTTGAATAAATTAAAAGGTCCTTAAATATGGAAATATTTGAAAAGTTTTCTAAACAATGAAAACTTATTATGGGCAGTTATTTGATGTTCAATTATAATACTAAACTTTATTATGGAAAAGACTCGCATATAACACTTTTCATACCATAGGAACCTTTTCAAACATTAAATAATACTTTAGAAAACTTTTCAAACAAACATTTGTAAATGGCTTAGAGACGGAAAAATACATTTTGCCTTGAAATATAGCAATTACATTAATGGAAAAAGCAAGGGGTGCATATCGGGTTACTACAAAAGAAAGTAAAAAAGAATCATTTTCTTAAATCGGCCCCAAAAAGAAAGTTATATAAACATATAAAATATAAGGGTACATTGTTGGAATACATAGGCTGTAGAATATACAAAATATACAACAAAAATAATAATTATAAATTATTTTTATAATCTATGCCTAAACTTTAGCAATATACCTATCACAATTTCACCTTCTTAGTGAGAATTCACGGATCTATGGATCGCACGTTATCAAGGATGTTTGAAACATTCTCTCTAAGTTTATCAACGCTAAGCATTGATGCATACACACATTTTAGCTTGATTCCCATATATTCCGCTTAGAATGAAATGAATTATTTAGAACTAAAAATATAATTGAAAATCTCAACACATGAGGAGAGAAAGAATGGCCATATGCTTCCTTATCTCGTTGTGTTGAGTCTATCTTCAAAATTAAAACTTTAAGTATATTCTTGGAATTTAATTAATCTCTAAAATTAATTCTTAAACCCAAAAACCACTCTCAATTAATTATAATTCTCTAGCATTATTTATATCTATTTAGTTATTTGTGCAACAAATAAAATTAGCCCAATAATTAAGTCTCTCTATGATCATTTAATTACTGAGGATCAAATAATTAATTTGTCCAACAAATATTATTTAGACTAATAATTAATCCATACATGATTAATTAATTAATTATTTCATTCCAACGCACCAGAATTAGATTAAGCGTGTAACCCCGTAGGTTCATCACTTTATTTAGTCCAAGAGAAGCAATCCAATAGCAAGATTAATTAATTCAATTAATTAATCACCTTTGGATTTTTCCAATCCTTAGGTACTCAAGACATTCATTCGTTGTGTCCAATAAATAGTACTAGAGAGACTCATAGGCAAAAGATGAATTCAGTGTGTGAACCTTTCATCCGTACTTACCATGCAAATTCAGTCCCATTGCGCGGTTCTTCGATTAATGTCCAGCTCTTGGTCATTTTATATGGACCCATAATTGATATTAATAACTATAATGATCCTTACATACTCAGTTGATCATTTGGTTCATAATGAGATCTCATCTCTTATGTTTTGGCCGGTGCTTGCATAAGGTCTTCATTGGATATGACGTATTTAGAAAATATAGGGAGACAACCCCAATAGAATACTTTGCGGGCCAGTGAATTCTGTCTTGCTATTACACAGAGATAGAATCATATTGATTTCTGAAATGCCTTTCTCGATATTCCTTAATGTCTCGGCTATTCACGAAACGTGAGAAGCAGACCAAAATCGGTTAGCGGTGACCATGGAATAAGTTTCTTCGGCTTGAGTTGGGTTAAAATCACTATGATGTTAAATGTAGTTCCATCGTAACCAATTAACTTTTGTTTGACCTCTCAAGAGAGGTTTAAAGAACTAGTCAAATATACGGCTTCTCTCATTGATGACCACTTGCAAGCGTACAGTCTAAGAATTGTTAAAGCACCTAAGTAAATCAGAACCTCAATTTTTCCATTGCCACTACGAGTACCAAATGGTTTGAGTTCTGTATAAAAATTAGTTCAATGTGATCGTCTACGAACATCACAACCACTAGCCCACGTAGTGTCTCAACAACGATATTCATGGAACATAATATCCATTCCTTGAGTGACATACCACTCAGTGCATGACTATCCAAATGCTACAATATCCCTTCTTGTTGATTCTATGAGTTGAAACATTTATAATCCTAACCACTGAGACTTATTACATGACCACCAAATCCATGCGTGGCCAAGTCTCCCTGTTAATGAGATCATAAGATTTCAATATCATATAACATATAACACAAATGAGTACAATAAAAAAAGAAATGCCTTTAAACATTTTATTTATATTCAAGATAATACTTAGAATATAACCAAAATAATATCTTAAAACTCTTTTTTAACCAAAATAATAACAAACTTCTTTTATACTCAACATTACAAAAATGCACCCATAGTGTGTTCCACCACTTTCTTTTATCTTTTTCTTTTATCTATCCATAATTAATTTAAATACCTATAAGTTTTAAATAAGAACAGTCCATTATGACCATATCAGACCCATTATGCTTCCGTAAATTAGATAAATACTGTATAAATCAAATTGACACATTCTGACAGATAAGTCATCGAATTGTATTTGCCAAATTTTATGAGCTGCTTCTCACAGTCCAACCACTCAATCGCAACCAATAGTTCCTGTCATAGACTCCTTCATTGAAGATCGACATAACTTCATTTTGTTTCCTCCCTTGAGGCATAGAGTAATTATTTAGTTTAGGAAGTAGATATAAAAGATTTGGAAGGGAAAAGTTATTTGTAAATCATAGAATAGTTATTATATAGTAAATCTCCTTTAGGTATGAGACCACTTGTTACGCTACTCATGGCAAGTGACTAAACTCAAATAAACTTCTAATTATTAAAAGTATTAAAAATTTATTGTTGAGGGAACTTATGATGTCTTTTGCTTCCTCAAGAGCCCATTTATGTAGAGGGATGAGATTCATCTATCAGCTTGTACAACTTGTATGGTTGCACCCACGTGAATAATGATCCAAATTAACCTAAATCACACTTTGTTTTTTAGCTAAGTGGATGAAATCATTTACCTATATCCTTGTTTTGATCATATTTTGTTTGATGGTGAGTAACCATGTGAGTTGGATCACACTTTAACTTTTTTTGAGCATCTTTTATGCTCCTGATTTATGGAACCTCGTAATCTATTTGATTTGTCTTCCCGTGAGCTACTAGCTTGTGTCAGGCTGTCAATTTTTGTCTTATCTTTTATTTACCATGAATGATCTAGTTGTTGTTTTGACTTTGTCCATCTCTCTAAGATAAGACCCGAAATCCTTGTACTCTTCTTGTTGTGATGTCGTCTTTGTTAATTGGAGAGACTTGGAATATCTTCTCAGGAGGGCTTGATTAAATCTATGGCCTTCAACTTTTGCCTTTTTAACTTAATGAAATGAAAGTTGGGATACAAAACTTTGTCTGTAACTTTTGGAGCTACTCAAATAAATTCTAACTCTAGAATGTCTCTAATTCCTAGTATACATTAGGGTTGCCATAATTTGTACACTGCATTATAAATCCAATCTGATAATTTTGATTTTTGTAGAAAATTACGAGCAGAGGTAAAGATTAAGGTTATACAAATAGAATCAAACAAATCTCGAACATCTTTTAGTTTAGATCCGTGATGCATCCACATTTTATGAATTATACCATATTAATCTAAAATGACCTTTCCATGGATTACTTCAATTCTGGTACAAAGTTTCTCCCATAATTTTCGATAGGCTTGCAAACTAAGATTGATAATGTAATTAGTATCAATCTTAGATTTTCCATCCATTTGCTTGAGATTGATATTTTTGTCTTCAACCCTAGAAGTGTTGGGTTAGCTTTTGGTAATAGAACAATAGGATCAACTTATTCCATGTCTTCACAGAAAGATCAATTATAGAATATGTGCTCTAGAAGCCAACTTTTAGGTTGCCATGAAAGTTATATTTCAAGTACGATCTTTATAAATATAAATAAAATTTTAAAGATTTTTCTTCTTTATTGTAAGAGTTAGGTGTATTTTTCGACAAATACTCAGTTTTTTTACCCTATAGGGGCAAAAACGAATTTTTTCATGATATTTAATTTTGCTTGAAATTTTTACAGTAGATTTCACACATTAGTTTAGTGATAAACTACAAATTTCAAAGTGTTTTGACAAACGGTGTAAGAGTTATGGTGTATTTTTCGACAAATACTCAGTTTTTTACCCTAAAGGGGCAAAATCGTAATTTTCCATTATATTTAATTTTGCTTGAAATTTTTACAGTAGATTCCACACATTATTTTAGTGATAAGAAACAAATTTCAAAGTGTTCTGACAAACGATGTAAGAGTTATGGTGTATTTTTTGACAAATACTCAGTTTTTTTACCCTATAGGGGCAAAATCGTAAATTTTCATGATATTTAATTTTGCTTGAAATTTTACAGTAGATTCCACACATTATTTTAGGGATAATCTGCAAATTTGAAAGTGTTCTGACCAACGGTGTAAGAGTTATGGTGTATTTTGTCGACAATAAAGTTAAATTTTAACGTGAAATTTCCTTTCGCGTAATGTGGTTCAAAAATCATATTTTTTATGCATACATTGCCTAGAATTAGATGGTGTACAAATAAATTTAATAATTTAACCAATGTGTAATCTAATGTATGATTAAATATTATAAATTTAACAATACTCAGTTTTTTTACCCTATAGGGGCAAAATCGTAATTTTTCATGAAATTTAATTTTGCTTGAAATTTTTACAGTAAATTCCACACATTATTTTAGTGATAAGCTACAAATTTTAAAGTGTTCTGACAAACGGTGCAAGAGTTAGGTGTATTTTTCGACAAATACAAAGTTTTTTTACCCTATAGGGGCAAAATCGTAATTTTTCATGATATTTAATTTTGCTTGAAATTTTTACAGTATATTATACACATTATTTTTGTGATAAGCTACAAATTTCAAAGTGTTCCGACAAACGGTGTAAGAGTTATGGTGTATTTTTCGACAAATACTCAGTTTTTTTCCTATAGGGGCAAAATCGTAATTTTTCATGATATTTAATTTTGCTTGAAATTTTTACAGTAGATTCCACACATTGTTTTATTGAAAAGCTACAAATTTCAAAGTGTTCTGACAGACGGTGTAAGAGTTATAGAGGCAAAATCGTAATTTTTCATGAAATTTAATTTTGGTAGAAATTTTTATAGTAGATTCCACACATTATTTTAGTGATAAGCTACAAATTTTAAAGTGTGCTAACAAACGGTGTAAGAGTTAGGTGTATGTTTCGCCAAATACTCTGTTTTTTTACCCTATAGGGGGAAAATCGTAATTTTTCATGATATTTCATTTTGCTTGAAATTTTTAAAGTAGATTCCACACATTAGTTTAGTGATAAACTACAAATTTCAAAGTGTTCTGACAAACGGTGTAAGAGTGATGGTGTATTTTTCACAAATACTAAGTTTTTTTACCCAATAGGGGCAAAATCGTAATTTTTCCTGAAATTTAATTTTTCTTGAAATTTTTACAGTAGATTCCACACATTATTTTAGCAACAAGCTACAAATTTTAAAGTGATCTGACAAACGGTGTAAGAGTTAGGCGTATTTTTCGACAAATACTCAGTTTTTTTACCCTATAGGGGCAAAATTGTAATTTTTCATGATATTTAATTTTGCTTGAAATTTTTTACAGTAGATTCCCCACATTGTTTTATTGATAAGCTAAAAATTTCAAAGTGTTCTGACACACGGTGTAAGAGTTAGGTGTATTTTTAGATAAATACTCAGTTTTTATCCTATAGGGGCAAAATCGTAATTTTTCATGATATTTAATTTTGCTTGAAATTTTTACAGTAGAGTCCACACATTATTTTAGTGATACGCTACAATTTTCAAAGTGTTCTGACAAACGGTGTAAGAGTTAGGTGTATTTTTCGACAAATACCAAGTTTTTTCCCCTATAGGGGCAAAATCGTAATTTTTCAAGATATTTAATTTTGCTTGAAATTATTACAATAGATTCCACACATTATTTTTGTGATAAGCTACAAATTTTAAAGTGTTCTGACAAGCGGCGTAAGAGTTAGGTGTATTTTTCGACAAATACTCAGTTTTTTTACCCTATAGGGGAAAAATCGTAATTTTTCATGATATTTAATTTTGTTTGAAAATTTTAAGGTAGATTCCACACATTTTTTATTGATAAGCTTCAAATTTCAAAGTGTTCTGACAAACACTGTAAGAGTTATGGTGTATTTTTCGACAAATACTTAGTTTTTTACCCTATAAGGGCAAAATCGTAATTTTTCATGAAATTTAATTTTGCCTGAAATTTTTACAGTAGATTCCACACATTATTTTAGTGATAAGCTACAAATTTTAAAGTGATCTGACAAACGGTGTAAGAGTTGGGTGTATTTTTCGACAAATACTCAGTTTTTTACCCTATAGGGGCAAAATCGTAATTTTGCATGATATTTAATTTTGCTTGAAATTTTTACAGTAGATTCCCTACATTGTTTTATTGATAAGCTATAAATTTCAAAGTGTTCTGACAAACGGTGTAAGAGTTAGGTGTATTTTTCGACAAATACTCAGTTTTTATTCTATAGGGGCAAAATCGTAATTTTTCATGATATTTAATTTTGCTTGAAATTTTTACAGTAGAGTCCACACATTATTTTAGTGATAAGCTACAATTTTTAAAGTGTTCTGACAAACGGTGTAGGAGTTATGGTGTATTTTTCGACAAATACTCAGTTTTTATCCTATAGGGGTAAATTCGTAATTTTTCATGATATTTAATTTTGCTTGAAATTTTACAGTAGATTCCACACATTATTTTAGTGACAAGCTACAAATTTCAAAGTGTTCTGACAATAAAGTAAAATTTTAACGTGAAATTTTCTTTCGCGTAATGTGATTCAAAAATCATATTTTTGATGCATACAATGCTTAGAATTAGATTGTGTACTTATAAATTCATTAATTTAATCAATATCTAATCTAATGTATGATGAAATATTATAAAATTTAATAAATACTATGTTTTTTACCCTATAGGGGCAAAATAGTAATTTTCATGAAATTTAATTTTGCTTGAAATTTTTACAGTAGATTCCACACATTATTGTTGTGATAATATGCAAATTTGAAAGTGGTCTGACTAACGGTGTAAGAGTTATGGTGTATTTTGTCGATAATAAAGTTAAATTTTAACGTGAAATTTTCTTTCGCGTAATGTGGTTCAAAAATCATGTTTTTATGCATACATTGCCTAGAATTAGATGGTGTAAAAATAAATTCGTTAATTTAACCAATGTGTAATATAATGTATGATGAAATATTATAAAATTTAACAAATACTCAGTTTTTTTACCCTATAGGGGCAAAATCGTAATTTTTCATGAAATTTTAGATTGCTTGAAATTTTTATAGAAGATTCCACATATTATTTTAGTGATAAGCTACAAATTTTAAAGTTTTCTAACAAACGGTGCAAGAGTTAGGTGTATTTTTTGACAAATACTCAGTTCTTTTACCCTATACGGGCAAAAACGTAATTTTTCATGATATTTAATTTTGCTTGAAATTTTAACAGTAGATTGCACACATTATTTTAGTGACAAACTACAAATTTCAAAGTGTTCTAACAAACGGTGTAAGAGTAATGATGTATTTTTCGACAAATATTCAGTTTTTATCGTATAGGGGCAAAATCGTAATTTTTCATGATATTTAATTTTTCTAAAAATTTTTACCGTAGATTCCACACATAATTTTAGAGATACACTTCAAATTTCAAATTGTTCTCAGAAACGGTGTAAGAATTATGGTGTATTTTTCGACAAATACCCAGTTTTTTAACCCTATAGGGGCAAAATCGTAATTTTTCATGATATTTAATTTTGCTTGAAATTTTTACAGTAGATTCCAAACAGTATTTAAGTGATAAGATAGAAATTTCAAAGTGTTTTGAGAAACAGCGGTTGAGTTATGGTGTATTTTTTGACAAATACTCAGTTTTTATCCTATAGGGGAAAAATCGTAATTTTTCATGATATTTAATTTTTCTTAAAATTTTTATAGTAGATTCCACACATTATTTTAGTGATAAGGTTCAAATTTCAAAGTGTTCTGATAAACGGTGTAAGAGTTATGGTGTAATTTTCGACAAATATTCAGTTTTTTACCCTACAGGGCAAAATCATAATTTTTCACGATATTTAATTTTGCTTGAAATTTTTACAGTAGATTTCACACTCTAGTTTAGTGATAAACTAATTTCAAAGTGTTCTGACAAACGGTGTAAGAGTTATGGTGTATTTTTCGACAAATACTTAGTTTTTTACCCTATAGGGGCAAAATCGTAATTTTTAATGAAATTTAATTTTGCTTGAAATTTTTACAGTAGACTCCACACATTATTTTAGTGATAAGGTACAAATTTTAAAGTGTTCTGACAGACGGTGCAAGAGTTATGTGTATTTTTTGACAAATACTAAGTTTTTTACCCTATAGTAGCAAAATCGTAAATTTTCATTATATTTAATTTTGCTTGAAATTTTTACAGTAGATTCCACACATTATTATTGTGATAAGCTACAAATTTCAAAGTGTTCCGACAAACGGTGTAAGAGTTATGGTGTATTTTTCATGATATTTAATTTTTCTTGAAATTTTTACAGTAGATTCCACACATTGTTTTGTTGATAAGCCACAAATTTCAAAGTGTTATGACAAACGGTGTAAGAGTTAGGTGTATTTTTCGACAAATACTTAGTTTTTTTACACTATAGGGGTAAAATCTTAATTTTTCATGATATTTAATTTTGTTTGAAATTTTTTCAGTAGATTCAATAATTATTTTAGTGATCAGCTACAAATTTCAAAGTGTGCTGACAAACAGTAGAGTTATGGTGTATTTTTCGACAAATACTCAGTTTTTATAGTAGATTCCACACATTATTTTAGTGATAAGGTTCAAATTTCAAAGTGTTCTGACAAACGGTGTAAGAGTTATGGTGTATTTTTCGACAAATACTCAGTTTTTACCCAATAGGGGCAAAATCGTAATTTTTCATGATATTTAATTTTGCTTGAAATTTTACAGTAGATTTCACACTTTAGTTTAGTGATAAACTACAAATTTCAAAGTGTTTTGACAAACGGTGTAAGAGTTATGTTGTATTTTTCGACAAATACTCAGTTTTTTACCCTATAGGGGCAAAATCGTAATTTTTCATGAAATTTAATTTTGCTTGAATTTTTTACTGTAGATTCCACACATTATTTAAGTGCTAAGCTACAAATTTTAAAGTGTTCTGACAGACGGTTCAAGAGTTAGATGTATTTTTCGACAAATACTTAGTTTTTTTACCTTATAGGGGCAAAATAGTAAATTTTCATTATATTTAATTTTGCGTGAAATTTTTACATTAGATTCCACACATTATTATTGTGATAAGCTACAAATTTCAAAGTGTTACGACAAGTGGTATAAGAGTTATGGTGTATTTTTCGACACATACTCAGTTTTTATCCTAAAGGGGCAAAATCGTAATTTTTCATGATATTTAATTTTGCTTGAAATTTTTCCAGTAGATTCCACACATTGTTTTGTTGATAAGCCACTAATTCCAAAGGGTTCTGACAAACGAAGTAAGAGTTAGGTGCATTTTTCGACAAATACTCAGTTTTTTACCCTATAGGGGCAAAATCGTAATTTTTCATGAAATTTAAGTTTGTTTGAAATTTTTACTGTAGATTCCACACATTATTTTAGTGCTAAGCTACAAATTTTAAAGTGTTTTGACAGACGGTGCAAGAGGTAGATGTATTTTTCGAGAAATACTATGTTTTTTTACCCTATAGGGGCAAAATAGTAAATTTTCATTATATTTAATTTTGCTTGAAATTTTTACATTAGATTCCACACATTATTATTGTGATAAGCTACAAATTTCAAAGTGTTCCGACAAATGGTGTAAGAGTTATGGTGTATTTTTCGACAAATACTCAGTTTTTATCCTAAAGGGGCAAAATCGTAATTTTTCATGATATTTAATATTGCTTTAAATTTTTACAGTAGATTCCACACATTGTTTTTTTGATAAGCCATAAATTCCAAAGTGTTCTGACAAACGGTGTAAGAGTTAGGTGCATTTTTCGACAAATACTCAATTTTTTTACACTATAGGGGCAAAATCTTCATTTTTCATGATATTTAATTTTGTTTGAAATTTGTTTAGTAGATTCAATCATTATTTTAGTGATCAGCCAAAAATTTCAAAGTGTGCTGACAAACGGTAGAACTATGGTGTATTTTTCGACAAATACTCAGTTTTTATCCTATAGGGGCAAAATCGTAATTTTTCATGATATTTAATTTTTTTTGAAATTTTGACAGTAGATTCCACACATTATTTTAGTGATAAGCTTCAACTTTCAAAGTGTTCTGACAAACGGTGTAATAATTATGGTGTATTTTTCGACAAATACTCAGTTTTTTTATTCTATAAGGAAAAATCGTAGTTTTTCTTGATATTTAATTTTTCTTGAAATTTTTACAGTAGATTCCACCCATTATTTTGTTGATAAGCCACAAATTTCAAGAGTGTTCTGACAAACGGTGTACGAGTAATGAAGTATTTTTCGACAAATACCAAGTTTTTTAACCCTATAGGAGCAAAATCGTAATTTTTCATGATATTTAATTTTGCTTGAAATTTTTACAGTGGATTCCACACATTATTTAAGTGATAATATACAAATTTCAAAGTGTTCTTTAGAAAAGGCGGTTGCGTTATGGTGTATTTTTCGACAAATACTCAGTTTTTTCTCCTATAGGGGCAAAATCGTAATTTTTCATGATATTTAGTTTTGCTTGAATTTTTTATAGTAGATTCCACACATTATTTTAGTGATAAGATACAAATTTCAAAGTGTTCTTACATACGGTGTAGGAGTTATGTTATATTTTTCGACAAATACTCAATTTTTGTCCTATATGGGCAAAATCGTAATTTTTCATGATATTTAATTTTGTTTCAAATTTTTACAGTAGATTCTACACAATATTTTAGAGATAATCTACAAATTTCAAAGTGTTCTTATAAATACTCAGTTTTTTTACCCTATAGGGGCAAAATCGTAATTTTTCATGATATTTAATTTTTCTTGAAATTTTTACAGCAGATTCCACACATTAGTTTAGTGATAAAATACAAATTTCAAAATGTTCAGACGAACGGTGTAAGAGTTATGGTGTATTTTTCGACAAATACTCTGTTTTTTACCCTATAGGGGCAAAATCGTAATTTTTCATGATATTTAATTTTGCTTGAAATTTATACAGCAGATTCCACACATTATTTTAGTGATAAGCTACAAATTTCAAAGGGTTCTGACAAACGGTGTAAGAGTTAGGTGTATTTTTTTACAAATACTCTGTTTTTTACCTTATAGGGGCAAAATCGTAATTTTTCATGATATTTAATTTTATTTGAAATTATTACAGTAGATTCCGCACATTATTTTAGCGATAAGCTACAAATTTCAAAGTGTTCTGAAAAACGGTGTAATAGTTATGGTGTATTTTTCGATAAATACAAACTGTTTTTACCCTATAGGGGCAAAATCGTAATTTTTCATGATATTTAATTTTGTTTGAAATTTTTAAAGTAGATTCCACACATTAGTTTAGTGATAAGCTACAAATTTCATAGTGTTCTGACAAACGGTGTAAGAGTTATGGTGTATTTTTCGACAAATACTTAGTTTTTTTACCCTGTAGGGGCAAAATCGTTATTTTTCATGATATTTAATTTTGCTTGAAATTTTTATAGTAGAGTCCACACATTATTTTAGTGATAAGCTACAAATTTCAAAGTGTACTAACAAATGGTGTAAGAGTAATGGTGGAATTTTTGACAAATACTCAGTTTTTTACCCTATAGGGGCATAATCGTAATTTTTCATGATATTTAATTTTGCTTGAAATTTTTACAGTAGATTTCACACATTATTTTAGTCATAAGTAACAAATTTCAAAGTGTTCGGACAAATGGTGTAAGAGTTATGGTGTATTTTTCGATAAATACTAAGTTTTTTTACGCTATAGGGGCAAAATCGTAATTTTTCATGATATTCAATTTTGCTTGAAATTTTTATAGTAGATTACACACATTATTTTAGTAGTAAGACACAAATTTCAAAGTTTTCTAACAAACGGTGTAAGAGTTATGGTGTATTTTTTGACAAATACTCAATTTTTTACCCTATAGGGGCATAATCGTAATTTTTCATGATATTTAATTTTGCTTGAAATTTTTACAGTAGATTCCACACATTATTTTAGTGATAAGTAACAAATTTCAAAGTGTTCTGACAAACGGTGTAAGAGTTATGGTGTATTTTTCGATAAATACTAAGTTTTTTTACGCTATAGGGGCAAAATCGTAATTTTTCATGATATTCAATTTTGCTTGAAATTTTTACAGTAGATTCCACAAATTATATTAGTAATAAGATACAAATTTCAAAGTGTTCTGACAAACGGTGTAAGAGTTATGGTGTATTTTTCGACAAATACTCAGTTTTTTACCCTCTAGGGTTAAAATCGTAATTTTTCATGAAATTTAATTTTGGTTGAAATTTTTACTGTAGATTCCACACATTATTTTAGTGATAAGAAACAAATTTAAAAATGTTCTGACAAATGGTGTAAGAGTTATGGTGTATTTCCACAAATACTCGGTTTTTTTACCCTATAGTGGCAAAATCGTAATTTTTCATGATAACTAATTTTGCTTTAAATTTTTACTATAGATTCTACACATTAATTTAGTGATAGGCTACAAATTTAAAAGTGTTCTGACAAACGGTGTAAGAGTTATGGTGTATTTATTGACAAATACTCTGTTTTTTATCCTATAGGGGCAAAATCGTAATTTTTCATGATACTTAATTTTGCTTGAAATTTTTAGAGTAGATTCCAAACATTATTTTAGTGATAAGCTACAAATTTCAAAGTGTTCTGACCAACGGTGCAAGAGTTGTGGTGTATTTTTCGACAATAAAGTTAAATTTTAACGTGAAATATCATTTCGCGTAATGTGGTTCAAAAATCATATTGTTGATGCAGACATTGCTTAGTATTAGATTGTGTGCTAATAAATTTATTAATTCAATCAATCTGTAATCTAATGTATGATGAAATATTATAATATTTAACAAATACTAAGTTTTTAACCCTATAGGGGCAAAAGAGTAATTTTTCGTGAAATTTATTTTTGCTTGAAATTTATACAGTAGATTCCACACATTATTTTAGTGATAAGCAACAAAGTTCAAAGTGTTCTGACCAATTGTGCAAGAGTTATGGTGTATTTTTTCTACAATAAAGTTAAATTTTAACGTGAAATTACCTTTTGCGTAATGTGGTTCAAAAATCATATTTTTATGCATACATTGCATAGAGTTAGATGGTGTATAAATAAATTCATTAACTTAACCAATGTGTAATCTAATGTATGATGAAATATTATAAAATTTAACAAATACTCAGTTTTTTTACACTATAGGGGCAAAATCGTAATTTTTCATGATATTTAATTTTGCTTGAAATTTTACAGTCGATTCCACACATTGTTTTATTAATAAGCTACAAATTTCAATGTGTTCTGACAAACGGTGTAAGAGTTAGGTGTATTTTCCGACAAATACTCTGTTTTTTTACCCTAAAGGGGCAAAATCGTAAATTTTAATGATATTTAATTTTGCTTGAAATTTTTACAGTAGATTCCACAAATAATTTTAGTGATAAGCTACAAATTTCAAAGTGTTGAAACAAACGGTGTAAGAGTTATGGTGTATTTTTCGACAAATACTCAGTTTTTTTACCCTATAGCGGCAAAATCGTAATTTTTCATGAAATTTAATTTTGCTTGAAATTTTTACATTAGATTCCACACATTATTTTAGTGATAAGACACAAATTTCAAAGTGTTTTGCAAACGGTGTAAGAGTTATGGTGTATTTTTCGACAAATACTCAGTTTTTGTCCTATATGGGCAAAATTGTAATTTTTCATGATATATAATTTTGCTTGAAATTTTTACAGTAGATTCCACACATTATTTTAGTGATAAACTACAAATTTCAAAGTGTTCTTACAAACGGTGTAAGAGTTATGGTGTATTTTTCGACAAATACTCTGTTTTTTACCCTATATGGGCAAAATCGTAAATTTTCAAGATATTTAATTTTGTTTGAAATTTATACAGTAGATTCCACACATTATTTTAGTGATAAGCTACAAATTTCAAAGTGTTCTGACAAATAGTGTAAGAGTTAGGTGTATTTTTCGACAAATACTCTGTGTTTTACCCTATAGAGGCAAAATCGTAGTTTTTCATGATATTAAATTTTTCCTTAAATTTTTACAGTAGATTGCACACATTATTTTAATAATAATCTACAAATTTCAAAGTGTTCTGACAAACGGTGTAAGAGTTATGGTGTATTTTTCAATAAATACTCAGTTTTTTACGCTATAGGGGCAAAATTGTAATTTTCGTGATATTTAATTTTGCTTGAAATTTTTACAGTAGATTCCACACATTAGTTTAGTGATAAACTACAAATTTGAAAGTGTTCTGACAAACGAAGTAAGAATTATGGTGTATTTTTCGACAAATACACTGTTTTTTACCCTATGGGGGCAAAATCGTATATTTTCAAGATATTTAATTTTGCTTGAAATTTTTACAGTAGAGTCCACACATTATTTTACTGATAAACAACAATTTTTAAAGTGTTCTGACAAACGGTGTAAGAGTTAGGTGTATTTTCCGACAAATACTCTGTTTTTTACCCTATAGGGGCAAAATCGTAAATTTTAATGATATTTAATTTTGCTTGAATTTTTTACAGTAGATTGCACACATTATTTTAGTGATAAGATACAAATTTCAAAGTGTTCTTACAAACGGTGTAGGAGTTATGGTATATTTTTCGACAAATACTCAGTTTTTGTCTTATATGGGAAAAATTGTAATTTTTCATTATATTTAATTTTGTTTTATACTTTTACAGTAGATTCTACACAATATTTTAGTGATAATCTACAAATTTAAAAGTGTTCAGATAAACGGTGTAAGAGTTATGGTGTATTTTTCGATAAATACTTAGTTTTTTTACCCTATAGGGGCAAAATCGTAATTTTTCATGATATTTAATTTTGCTTGAAATTTTTACAGTGGATTCCACACATTAGTTTAGTGATAAAATACAAATTTCAAAGTGTTCTGACGAACGGTGTAAGACTCATGGTATATTTTTCGACGAATACTCTGTTTTTTACCCTATAGGGGCAAAATCGTAATTTTTCATGATATTTAATTTTGCTTAAAATTTTTACAGTAGATTCCACACATTATTTTAGCGATAAGCTACAAATATTAAAGTGTTCTAACAAACGGTGTAATAGTTATGGTGTATTTTTCGATAAATACTAAGTGTTTTTACCCTATAGGGGCAAAATCGTAATTTTTCATGATATTTAATTTTGCTTGAAATTTTCAAAGTAAATTCCACACATTAGTTTAGTGATAAGCGACAAATTTCATAGTGTTCAAACAAACGGTGTAAGAGTTATGGTGTATTTTTCAACAAATACTTAGTTTTTTTACCCTGTAGGGGCAAAATTGTTATTTTTCATGATATTTAATTTTGCTTGGAATTTTTATTGTAGATTCCAAACATTATTTTAGTGATAAATTACAAATTTCAAAGTGTTCTAACAAACGGTGTAAGAGTGATGGTGTATTTTTTGATAAATACTCAGTTTTTTACCCTATAGGGGCATAATCGTAATTTTTCATGATATTTAATTTTGCTTGAAATTTTTACAGTAGATTCCACAGATTATTTTAGTGAAAAGTAACAAATTTCAAAGTGTTCTGACAAACGGTGTAAGAGTTATGGTGTATTTTTCGATAAATACCAAGTTTTTTTACGCTATAGGGGCAAAACCGTAATTTTTCATGATATTCAATTTTGCTTGAAATTTTTACAGTAGATTCCACACATTATTTTAGTAATAAGATACAAATTTAAAAGTGTTCTAACAAACGGTGTAAGAGTTATGATGTATTTTTTTATAAATACTCAGTTTTTTACCCTATAGGGGCATAATCGTAATTTTTCATGATATTTTATTTTGCTTGAAATTTTTACAGTAGATTCCACACATTATTTTAGTGATAAGTAATAAATTTCAAAGTGTTCTGATAAACGGTATAAGAGTTATGGTGTATTTTTCGATAAATACTAAGTTTTTTTACGCTATAGGGGCAAAATCGTAATTTTTCATGATATTCAATTTTGCTTGAAATTTTTACAGTAGATTCCACATATTATTTTAGTAATAAGATACAAATTTCAAAGTGTTCTGACAAACGGTGTAAGAGTTATGGTGTATTTTTCGACAAATACTCAGTTTTTTACCCTCTAGGGTTAAAATCGTAATTTTTCATGAAATTTAATTTTGCTCGAAATTTTTACAGTAGATTTCACGCTTTATTTTAGTGATAGGCTACAAATTTATAAGTGTTCTGACAAATGGTGTAAGAGTTATGGTGTATTTATTGACAAATACTCCGTGTTTATCCTATAGGAGCAAAATCGTAATTTTTCATGATACTTAATTTTGCTTGAAATTTTTACAGTAGATTCCACACATTATTTTTATGATATTTAATTTTACTTGAAATTTTTACTGTAGATTCCACACATTATTTTAGTTACAAGATATAAATTTCAAAGTGTTCTGACAAAGTGTGTAAAACTTACGGTGTATTTTTCGACAAATACTCAGTTTTTATCCTATTGGGGCAAAATCGTAATTTTTCATGATATTTAATTTTGTTTGAAATTTATACAGTATATTCCACACATTATTTTAGTGATAAGCTAAAAATTTCAAAGTGTTCTGACAATCTGTGTAAGGGTTAGGTATATTTTTCGACAAATACTCTGTTTTTTACCCTATAGGGGCAAAATAGTAATTTTTGATGATATTTAATTTTGCTTGAAATTTTTACAGTAGATTCCACATATTATTTTAGTGATAATCTACAAATTTCAAAGTGTTCTGACAAACGGTGTAAGAGTTATGGTGTATTTTTCGATAAATACTCTGTTTTTAACCCTATAGGGGCAAAATCGTAATTTTTCATGATATTTAATTTTGCTTGAAATTTTTACACCAGATTCAACACATTATTTTAGTGAGAAACAACAAATTTCAAAGTGTTCTGACAAACGGTGTAAGAGTTATAGTGTATTTTTCGACAAATACTCTGTTTTTTACCCTATAGGGGCAAAATCGTAAATTTTCAAGATATTTAATTTTGCTTGAAATTTATACAGTAGATTCCACACAGTATTTTAGTGATAAGCTACAAATTTCAAAGTGTTCTGACAAACGGTGTAAGAGTTAGGTGTATTTTTCGACAAATACTCTGTCTTTTACCCTGTAGGGGCAAAATCGTAATTTTTCATGATATTTAATTTTGTTCGAAATTTTAAAAGTAGATTCCACACATTATTTTAGTGATAATCTGGAAATTTCAAAGTGTCCTGACAAACGGTGTAAGAGTTATGGTGTATTTTTCGACAAATACTCTGTTTTTACCCTATAAGGGCAAAATCGTAATTTTTCATGATATTTAATTTTAATTTTGCTTGAAATTTTACAGTAGATTCCACACATTATTTTAGTGATAATCTACAAATTTCAAAGTATTCTGACAAACGGTGTAAGAGTTATGGTGTATTTTTCGATAAATACTCAGTTTTTTACCCTATAGGGGCAAAATCGTAATTTTTCATGATATTTAGTTTTTCTTGAAATTTTTACAGTTGATTTCACAAATTATTTTAGTGACAAGATACAAATTTCAAAGTGTTCTGACAAACGGTGTAAGAGTAATGGTGTATTTTTCGACAAATACTCAATTTTTATGCTATAGGGGCAAAATCATAATTTTCATGATATTTAATTTTGCTTGAAATTTTTACCGTAAATTCCACACATTATTTTAGCGATAAGTTACAAATTTCAAAGTGTTCTGACAAACGGTGTAATAGTTATGGTGTATTTTTCGATAAATACTAAGTGTTTTTACCCTATAATGGCAAAATCGTAATTTTTCATGATATTTAATTTTGCTTGAAATTTTTACAGTAGATTCCACACATTATTTTAGTGACAAGATACAAATTTCAAAGTGTTCTGACAATTGGTGTAAGAGTTATAGTGTATTTTTCGACAAATACTCAGTTTTTATCCTATAGGGGCAAAATCGTAATTTTTCATGATATTTAATTTAGTTTGAAATTTTTACATTAGATTCCACACTTTATTTTAGAGATAAGCTACAAATTTCAATGTATTTCGACAAATACTCAGTTTTTTTACCCTATAGGGCAAAATCGTAATTTTTCATGATATATAATTTTGCTTGAAATATTTACTGTAGATTCCACACATAATTTTAGTGATAAGCTACTAATTTCAAAGTGTTCTGACAAACGGTGTAAGAGTTATGGTGTATTTTTCCGACAAATACTCAGTTTTTTTACCCTATAGGGCAAAATCGTAATTTTTCATGATATTTAATTTTGCTTGAAATTTATACAGTAGATTCCACACATTATTTTAGTTATAAGCTACAAATTTCAAAGTGTTCTGAAAAACGTTGTAAGAGTTAGGTGTATTTTTCGACAAATACTCAGTTTTTACCCTATAGGGGCAAAATCGTAATATTTCATGATATTTAATTTGCTTGAAATTTTTACAGTAGATTCCACAAATTGTCTTATTGTTAAGCTACGAATTTCAAAGTGTTCTGACAAACGGTGTAAGAGTTAGGTGTATTTTTCTACAAATACTCAGGTTTTATGCTATAGGGGCAAAATCGTAATTTTTCATGATATTTAATTTTGCTTGAAATTTATACAGTAGATTCCACACATTAGTTTAGTAATAACCTACAAATTTCAAAGTGTTCTGACAAACGGTGTAAGAGTTATGGTGTATTTTTCGACAAATGCTCAGTTTTTTACCATATATTGGCGAAATCGTAATTTTTCATGATAATTAATTTTGCTTGAAATTTATACAGTAGATTCCACTCATTATTTTAGTGATAAGCTACAAATTTCAAAGTGTTCTGACAAACGGTGTAAGAGTTATGGTGTATTTTTCGACACATACTCAGTTTTTTTACCCTATAGGGGCAAAATCGTAATTTTTCATGATATTTAATTTTGCTTGAAATTTTGGCAGTAGATTCCACACATTATTTTAGGGATAATTTGCAAATTTTCCAATGTTCTGACCAACGGTGTAAGAGTTATGGTGTACTTTGTCGACAATAAAGTTAAATTTTAACGGGAAATTTCCTTTCGCGTAATATGGTTCAAAAATCATAATTTTTAGGCGTACATGGCCTAGAATTAGATGGTGTACAAATAAATTCAATAATTTAACCAATGTGTAATCTAATGTAAGATGAAATATTATAAAATTTAACAAATACTCAGTTTTTTTACACTATAGGGGCATAATCGTAATTTTTCATGATATTTAATTTTGCTTGAAATTGTTTCTGTAGATTCCAATCATTATTTTAGTGATCAGCTACAAATTTCAAAGTGTGCTGAAAAACGGTGTAAGAGTTATGGTGTATTTTTCGATAAATACTCAGTTTTTATAATATTTAATATTGCTTGAAATTTTTACAGTAGATTCCACGCATTATTTCAGTGATAAGCTTCAAATTTCAAAGTGTTTTGACTAACGGTGTAAGAGTTATGGTGTATTTTTCGACAAATACTCAGTTTTTTACCTTCTAGGGGCAAAATCGTAATTTTTCATGAAATTTAATTTTGCTTGAAATTTTTACAGTAGATTCCACACATTATTTTAGGGATAAGCAACAAATTTCAAATTATTCTGACAAACGATGTAAGAGTTATGATGTATTTTTCCACAAATATTCAGTTTTTTCATGATAATTAATTTTGCTTTAAATTTTTATTGTAGATTTCACACATTATTTTAGTGATAAACTAAAAATCTCAAAGTGTTCTGACAAATGGTGTACTAGTTATGGTGTATTTTTTTGACAAATACCCCGTTTTTATCCTATAGGGGCAAGATCATAATTTTTTATGATATTTAATTTTGCTTCAAATTTTTACAGTAGATTCCACACATTATTTTAGTGATAAGCTACAAATTTCAAAGTATCCTGACAAACGGTGCAAGAGTTGTGGTGTATTTTTCGACAATAAAGTTAAATTTTAACGTGAAATTTCCTTTCGCGTAATGTGGTTCAAAAATCATATTGTTGATGCATACATTGCTTAGTATTAGATTGTGTGCTAATAAATTAATTAATTCAATCAATCTGTAATCTAATGTATGATGAAATATTATAAATTTTAACAAATACTAAGTTTTTTACCCTATAGGGGCAAAATAGTAATTTTTTGTGAAATTTAATTTTGCTTGAAATTTATACAGTAGATTCCACACATTATTTTAGTGATACGAAACAAAGTTCAAAGTGTAATGACAAACTGTGCAAGAGTTATGGTGTATTTTTCGACAATAAAGTTAAATTTTAACGTGAAATTTCCTTTCGCGTAATGTGGTTCAAAAAATCTTATTTTTATGCATACATTGCCTAGAATTAGATGGTGTACAAATAAATTCATTAATTTAACCAATGTGTAATCTAATGTATGATGAAATATTATAAAATTTTACAAATACTCAGTTTTTTTTACACTATAGGGGCAAAACCGTAATTTTTCATGAAATTTAATTTTCCTTGAAAATTTTATAGTAGATTCCACACATTATTTTAGTGATAAGCTACAATTTTTAAAGTGTTCTAACAAACGGTGTAAGAGTTATGGTGTATTTTTCGACAAATATTCAGTTTTTTACCCTATAGGGGCAAAATCGTAATGTTTCATGAAATATAATTTTGCTTGAAATTTTTACATTAGATTCCACGCATTATTTTAGTGATAAGCTACAAATTTTAAAGTGTTCTGACAAACAGTGTAAGAGTTAGGCCTATTTTTCGACAAATACGCAGTTTTTTTACCCTATAAGGGCAAAATCGTAATTTTTCATGTTATTTAATTTGCTTAAAATTTTTACAGTAGATTCCACACATTGTTTTATTTATAAGCTACAAATTTCAAAGTGTTCTGACAAACGGTGTAAGAGTTAGGTATATTTTTTGATAAATACTCAGTTTTTATCCTATTTGGGCAAAATCGTAATTTTTCATGATATTTAATTTTGCTTCAAATTTTTCAGGAGAGTCCAGACATTATTTTAGTGATAAACTACAATTTTTGAACTGTTCTGACAAATTGTGTAAGAGTTAGGTGTATTTTTTACAAATATTCAGTTTTTTTCCCCTATAGGAGCAAAATCGAAATTTTTCATGATATTTAATTTTGCTTGAAATTTTTACATAAAGAGTCCAATATTATTTTAGTGACAAGCTACAAATTTCAAAGTGTTATGAGAAACGGTGTAAGAGTTAGGTGTTTTCGACAAATACTCAGTTTTTTTACTCTATAGGGGCAAAATCGTAATTTTTCATGATATTAATTTTTCTTGAAATTTTTACAGTAGTTCCACACATTATTTTAGTGATAAGATACAAATTTCAAAGTGTTTTGACAAACAATGTAACAGTTATGGTGTATTTTTCGACAAATACTCAGTTTTTGTCCTATAGGGGCAAAATAGTAATTTTTCATTAAATTTAATTTTACTTGAAATTTTTACAGTAGATTCAACAAATTATTTTAGTGATAATCATCAAATTCAAATGTGTTCTGACCAACGGTGTAAGAGTTGTGGTGTATTTTGTCGTCAATAAAGTTAAATTTTAACGTGAAATTTCCTTTCGCGTAATGTGGTTCAAAAATCATATTTTTTGTGCATACATTGCCTAGAATTTAATGGTGCACAAATAAATTCAATAATTTAACCAATGTGTAATCTAATGTATGATGAAATATTATAAAATTTAACGAATACTCAGTTTTTTCCCTATAGGGGCAAAATCGTAATTTTTCATGAAATTTAATTTTGCTTGAAATTTTTACAGTAGATTCCACACATTATTTTAGTGATAAGAAACAAATTTTAAAGTGTTCTGGCAAACGGTGCAAGAGTTAGGTATATTTTTCGACAAATACTATGAAAATTAATTTTGCTTGAAATTTTTATTGTAGATTCCACACATTATTTTAGTGATAAGATACAAATTTCAAAGTGTTATGACAAACGGTGTAAGAGTTATGGTGTATTTTACGACAAATACTCAGTTTTTATCCTATAGGGGCAAAATCGTAATTTTTCATGAAATTTAATTTTGCTTGAAATTTTTACAGTAGATTCCACACATTATTTTAGTAATAAGATACAAATTTTAAAGTTTTCTGACAAACGGTGTAAGAGTTATAGTGTATTTTTCGACAAATACTCAGTTTTTATCCTATAGGGGCAAAATCGTAATTTTTCATGAAATTTAATTTTTCTTGAAATTTTTACAATAGATTCCACACATTATTTTAGTGATAATATTGAAATTTCAAAGTGTTCTGACAAACGGTGTAAGACTTATGGTGTATTTTTCGACAAATATTCAGTTTTTATCCTATAGGGGCAAAATCGTAATTTTTCATGAAATTTAATTTTGCTTGAAATATTTATTGTATATTACACACATTATTTTAGTGATAAGATACAAATTTCCGAGTTTTCTGATAAACGGTGTAAGAGTTATGGTTTATTTTTCGACAACTTGAGGTGTTTATCCTATAGGGGCAAAATCGTAATTTTTTATGAAATTTAATTTTGGTTGAAATTTTTACAGTAGATTCCACACATTATTTTAGTGATAAGATTTAAATTTCAAATTGTTCTGACAAACGGTGTAAAAGTTATGGTATATTTTTCGACAAATACTCAGTTTTTGTCCTATAGGGGCAAAATCGTAATTTTTCATGAAATTTAATTTTGCTTGAAATTTTTACAGTACATTCCACACATTATTTTAGTGATAAGGTTTAAATTTCAAAGTGTTCTGACAAACGGTGTAAGAGTTATGGTGTATTTTACGACAAATACTCAGTTTTTATCCTAAGGGGCAAAATCGTAATTTTTCATGAAATTTAATTTTGCTTGAAATTTTTACAGTAGATTCCACACTTTATTTTAGTGATAAGATTGAAATTTCAATATGTTCTGACAAACGGTGTAAGAGTTATGGTTTATTTTTCGACAAATACTCAGTTTTTATCCTATAGGGGCAAAATCGTAATTTTTCATGAAATTTAATTTTGCTTGAAATTTTTACAGTAGATTCCCCTTATTATTTTAGTGATAAGATACAAATTTCAAAGTGTTCTTACAAACGGTGTAAGAGTTATGGTGTATTTTACGACAAATACTCAGTTTTTATCCTATTGGGGCAAAATCGTAATTTTTGCTTGAAATTTTTACAGTAGATTCCACACATTATTTTAGCGATAAGATTCAAATTTCAAAGTGTTCTGAGAAACGGTGTAAGAGTTATGGTGTATTTTTCGACAAATACTCAGTATTTATCTTATAGGGGCAAAATCGTAATTTTTAATGAAATTTAATTTTGCTTAAAATTTTTACAGTAGATTCCACACATTATTTTAGAGGTAATATTGAATTTCAAAGTGTTATAACAAACGGTGTAAGAGTTATGATATATTTTTCGACAAATACTCAATTTTCATCCTATAGGGGCAAAATCGTAATATTTCATGAAATTTAATTTTGCTTGAAATTTTTACAGTAGATTACATACATTATTTTAGTGATAAGGTTGAAATTTCAAAGTGTTCTGAAAAACGGTGTATGAGTTATGGTGTAGTTTACGACAATTACTTAGTTTTTATCCTGTAGAGGTAAAATCGTAATTTTTCCTGAAATTTAATTTTGCTTGAAATTTTTACAGTAGATTCCACACATTATTTTAGTGATAAGGTTGAAATTTCAAAGTGTTCTGACAAACGGTGTAAGAGTTATGGTGTATTTTACGACAAATACTCAGTTTTTATCCTATAGGGGCAAAATCGTAATTTTTCATGAAATTTAATTTTGCTTGAAATTTTTACAGTAGATTCCACACATTATTTTAGTGATAAGCAACAAATTTTAAAGTGTTCTGGCAAACGGTGCAAGAGTTAGGTATATTTTTCGACAAATACAATGAAAATTAATTTTGCTTGAAATTTTTATTGTAGATTCCACACATTATTTTAGTGATAAGATACAAATTTCAAAGTGTTATGACAAACGGTGTAAGAGTTATGGTGTATTTTACGACAAATACTCAGATTTTATCCTATTGGGGCAAAATCATAATTTTTCATGAAATTTAATTTTGCTTGAAATTTTTACAGTAGATTCCACACATTATTTTAGTGATAAGATACAAATTTTAAAGTTTTCTGACAAACGGTGTAAGAGTTATGGTGTATTTTTCGACAAATACTCAGTTTTTATCCTATAGGGGCAAAATCGTAATTTTTCACGAAATTTAATTTTGCTTGAAATTTTTACAATAGATTCCACACATTATTTTAGTGATAAGATTAAAATTTCAAAGTGTTCTGACAAACGGTGTAAGACTTATGGTGTATTTTTCGACAAATATTCAGTTTTTATACTATAGGGGCAAAATCGTAATTTTTCATGAAATTTAATTTTGCTTGAAATATTTATTGTATATTACACACATTATTTTAGTGATAGGATACAAATTTCAGAGTTTTCAGATAAACGGTGTAAGAGTTATGGTGTATTTTTCGACAAATTGAGGTTTTTATCCTATAGCGGCAAAATCGTAATTTTTCATGAAATTTAATTTTGGTTGAAATTTTTACAGTAGATTCCACACATTATTTTAGTGATAAGATTTAAATTTCAAAGTGTTCTGATAAACGGTGTAAAAGTTATGGTGTATTTTTTGACAAATACTCAGTTTTTGTCCTATAGGGGCAAAATCGTAATTTTTCATGAAATTTAATTTTGCTTGAAATTTTTACAGTACATTCCACACATTATTTTAGTGATAAGGTCTAAATTTCAAAGTGTTCTGACAAACGGTGTAAGAGTTATGGTGTATTTTACGACAAATACTCAGTTTTTATCCTAAGGAGCAAAATCGTAATTTTTCATGAAATTTAATTTTGCTTGAAATTTTTACAGTAGATTCCACACATTATTTTAGTGATAAGATTGAAATTTCAATGTGTTTTGACAAACGGTGTAAGAGTTATGGTTTATTTTTCGACAAATACTCAGTTTTTATCCTATAGGGGCAAAATCGTAATTTTTCATGAAATTTAATTTTGCTTGAAATTTTTACAGTAGATTCCCCTCATTATTTTAGTGATAAGATACAAATTTCAAAGTGTTCTTACAAACGGTGTAAGAGTTATGGTGTATTTTACGACAAATACTCAGTTTTTATCCTATTGGGGCAAAATCGTAAGTTTTGCTTGAAATTTTTACGGTAGATTCCGCACATTATTTTAGTGATAAGATTCAAATTTCAAAGTGTTCTGAGAAACGGTGTAAGAGTTATGGTGTATTTTTCGACAAATACTCAGTATTTTTCTTATAGGGGCAAAATCGTAATTTTTAATGAAATTTAATTTTGCTTAAAATTTTTACAGTAGATTCCACACATTATTTTAGAGGTAATATTGAAATTTCAAAGTGTTATAACAAACGGTGTAAGAGTTATGATATATTTTTCGACAAATACTCAATTTTCATCCTATAGGGGCAAAATCGTAATATTTCATGAAATTTAATTTTGCTTGAAATTTTTACAGTAGATTCCACACATTATTTTAGTGATAAGGTTGAAATTTCAAAGTGTTCTGAAAAACGGTGTATGAGTTATGGTGTAGTTTACGACAAATACTCAGTTTTTATCCTGTAGGGGTAAAATCGTAATTTTTCCTGAAATTTAATTTTGCTTGAAATTTTTACAGTAGATTCCACACATTATTTTAGTGATAAGGTTGAAATTTCAAAGTGTTCTGACAAACGGTGTAAGAGTTACGGTGTATTTTTCGATAAATACTCAGTTTTTATCCAATAGGGGCAAAATCGTAATTTTTCATGAAATTTAATTTTGCTTTAAATTTTAACAGTAGATTCCATAAATTATTTTAGTCATAAGATTGAAATTTCATAGTGTTATAACAAACGGTGTAAGAGTTATGATATATTTTTCGACAAATACTCAATTATTATCCTATTGGGGCAAAATCGTAATTTTTCCTGAAATTTAATTTTGCTTGAAATTTTTACAGTAGATTCCACACATTATTTTAGTGATAATATTGAAATTTCAAAGTGTTATGACAAATGGTATAAGAGTTATGGTGTATTTTTCGACAAATAATCAGTTTTTATCCTATAGGGGAAAAATCATAATTTTTCATCAAATTTAATTTTGCTTGAAATTTTTACAGTAGTTTCCACACATTATTTTAGTGATAAGATACCAATTTCAAAGTGTTTTGACAAACGGTGTAAGAGTTATGGGGTATTTTACGACAAATACTCAGTTTTTATCCTATAGGGGCAAAATCGTAATTTTTCATGAAATTTAATTTTGCTTTAAATTTTTATTGTAGATTTCACACATTATTTTAGTGATAAGATACAAATTTTAAAGTTTTCTGACAAACGGTGTAAGAGTTATGGTGTATTTTTATACAAATAGTCAGTTTTTATCCTATAGGGGCAAAATCGTAATTTTTCATTAAATTTAATTTTGTTTGCAAATTTTACAGTAGATTCCACACATTATTTTAGTGATATGATTGAAATTTCAAAGTGTTCTGACAAATGCTGTATGAGTTATGGTGTATTTTTCGACAAATATTTAGTTTTTATCCTATAGGGCAAAATCGTAATTTTTCATGAAATTTAATTTTGCTTGAAATTTTTATTGTAGATTACACACATTATTTTAGTGATAAGATACAAATTTCAAAGTGATCTGACAAACGGTGTAAGAGTTATAGTGTATTTTTCGACTAATACTCTGTTTTTATACTATAGGGGTAAAATTGTAATTTTTCATGAAATTTAATTTTGCTTGAAATTTTTACAGTCGATTCCACAAATTATTTTAGTGATAAGATTGAAATTTCAAAGTGTTCTGACAAACGGTGTAAGAGTTATGGTGTATTTTTCGACAAATACTCAATTTTTATCCTATTGGGGCAAAATCGTAATTTTTCATGAAATTTAATTTTGCTTGAAATTTGTACAGTAGATTCCACACATTATTTTAGTGATAAGATACAAATTTCAAAGTGTTCTGACAAACGGTGTAAGAGTTATGGTGTATTTTTCGACAAAAACTCAGTTTTTATCCTATAGGGGCAAAATCGTAATTTTTAGTGAAATTTAATTTTGCTTGAAATTTTTACAGTAGATTCCACACATTATTTTAGTGATAAGATTGAAATTTCAATGTGTTTTGACAAACGGTGTAAGAGTTATGGTTTATTTTTCGACAAATACTCAGTTTTTATCCTATAGGGGCAAAATCGTAATTTTTCATGAAATTTAATTTTGCTTGAAATTTTTACAGTAGATTCCCCTCATTATTTTAGTGATAAGATACAAATTTCAAAGTGTTCTTACAAACGGTGTAAGAGTTATGGTGTATTTTACGACAAATACTCAGTTTTTATCCTATTGGGGCAAAATCGTAAGTTTTGCTTGAAATTTTTACGGTAGATTCCGCACATTATTTTAGTGATAAGATTCAAATTTCAAAGTGTTCTGAGAAACGGTGTAAGAGTTATGGTGTATTTTTCGACAAATACTCAGTATTTTTCTTATAGGGGCAAAATCGTAATTTTTAATGAAATTTAATTTTGCTTAAAATTTTTACAGTAGATTCCACACATTATTTTAGAGGTAATATTGAAATTTCAAAGTGTTATAACAAACGGTGTAAGAGTTATGATATATTTTTCGACAAATACTCAATTTTCATCCTATAGGGGCAAAATCGTAATATTTCATGAAATTTAATTTTGCTTGAAATTTTTACAGTAGATTCCACACATTATTTTAGTGATAAGGTTGAAATTTCAAAGTGTTCTGAAAAACGGTGTATGAGTTATGGTGTAGTTTACGACAAATACTCAGTTTTTATCCTGTAGGGGTAAAATCGTAATTTTTCCTGAAATTTAATTTTGCTTGAAATTTTTACAGTAGATTCCACACATTATTTTAGTGATAAGGTTGAAATTTCAAAGTGTTCTGACAAACGGTGTAAGAGTTACGGTGTATTTTTCGATAAATACTCAGTTTTTATCCAATAGGGGCAAAATCGTAATTTTTCATGAAATTTAATTTTGCTTTAAATTTTAACAGTAGATTCCATAAATTATTTTAGTCATAAGATTGAAATTTCATAGTGTTATAACAAACGGTGTAAGAGTTATGATATATTTTTCGACAAATACTCAATTATTATCCTATTGGGGCAAAATCGTAATTTTTCCTGAAATTTAATTTTGCTTGAAATTTTTACAGTAGATTCCACACATTATTTTAGTGATAATATTGAAATTTCAAAGTGTTATGACAAATGGTATAAGAGTTATGGTGTATTTTTCGACAAATAATCAGTTTTTATCCTATAGGGGAAAAATCATAATTTTTCATCAAATTTAATTTTGCTTGAAATTTTTACAGTAGTTTCCACACATTATTTTAGTGATAAGATACCAATTTCAAAGTGTTTTGACAAACGGTGTAAGAGTTATGGGGTATTTTACGACAAATACTCAGTTTTTATCCTATAGGGGCAAAATCGTAATTTTTCATGAAATTTAATTTTGCTTTAAATTTTTATTGTAGATTTCACACATTATTTTAGTGATAAGATACAAATTTTAAAGTTTTCTGACAAACGGTGTAAGAGTTATGGTGTATTTTTATACAAATAGTCAGTTTTTATCCTATAGGGGCAAAATCGTAATTTTTCATTAAATTTAATTTTGTTTGCAAATTTTACAGTAGATTCCACACATTATTTTAGTGATATGATTGAAATTTCAAAGTGTTCTGCCAAATGCTGTATGAGTTATGGTGTATTTTTCGACAAATATTTAGTTTTTATCCTATAGGGCAAAATCGTAATTTTTCATGAAATTTAATTTTGCTTGAAATTTTTATTGTAGATTACACACATTATTTTAGTGATAAGATACAAATTTCAAAGTGATCTGACAAACGGTGTAAGAGTTATAGTGTATTTTTCGACTAATACTCTGTTTTTATACTATAGGGGTAAAATTGTAATTTTTCATGAAATTTAATTTTGCTTGAAATTTTTACAGTCGATTCCACAAATTATTTTAGTGATAAGATTGAAATTTCAAAGTGTTCTGACAAACGGTGTAAGAGTTATGGTGTATTTTTCGACAAATACTCAATTTTTATCCTATTGGGGCAAAATCGTAATTTTTCATGAAATTTAATTTTGCTTGAAATTTGTACAGTAGATTCCACACATTATTTTAGTGATAAGATACAAATTTCAAAGTGTTCTGACAAACGGTGTAAGAGTTATGGTGTATTTTTCGACAAATACTCAGTTTTTATCCTATAGGGGCAAAATCGTAATTTTTAGTGAAATTTAATTTTGCTTGAAATTTTTACAGTAGATTCCACACATTATTTTAGTGATAAGATTGAAATTTCAATGTGTTTTGACAAACGGTGTAAGAGTTATGGTTTATTTTTCGACAAATACTCAGTTTTTATCCTATAGGGGCAAAATCGTAATTTTTCATGAAATTTAATTTTGCTTGAAATTTTTACAGTAGATTCCCCTCATTATTTTAGTGATAAGATACAAATTTCAAAGTGTTCTTACAAACGGTGTAAGAGTTATGGTGTATTTTACGACAAATACTCAGTTTTTATCCTATTGGGGCAAAATCGTAAGTTTTGCTTGAAATTTTTACGGTAGATTCCGCACATTATTTTAGTGATAAGATTCAAATTTCAAAGTGTTCTGAGAAACGGTGTAAGAGTTCTGGTGTATTTTTCGACAAATACTCAGTATTTTTCTTATAGGGGCAAAATCGTAATTTTTAATGAAATTTAATTTTGCTTAAAATTTTTACAGTAGATTCCACACATTATTTTAGAGGTAATATTGAAATTTCAAAGTGTTATAACAAACGGTGTAAGAGTTATGATATATTTTTCGACAAATACTCAATTTTCATCCTATAGGGGCAAAATCGTAATATTTCATGAAATTTAATTTTGCTTGAAATTTTTACAGTAGATTCCACACATTATTTTAGTGATAAGGTTGAAATTTCAAAGTGTTCTGAAAAACGGTGTATGAGTTATGGTGTAGTTTACGACAAATACTCAGTTTTTATCCTGTAGGGGTAAAATCGTAATTTTTCCTGAAATTTAATTTTGCTTGAAATTTTTACAGTAGATTCCACACATTATTTTAGTGATAAGGTTGAAATTTCAAAGTGTTCTGACAAACGGTGTAAGAGTTACGGTGTATTTTTCGATAAATACTCAGTTTTTATCCAATAGGGGCAAAATCGTAATTTTTCATGAAATTTAATTTTGCTTTAAATTTTAACAGTAGATTCCATAAATTATTTTAGTCATAAGATTGAAATTTCATAGTGTTATAACAAACGGTGTAAGAGTTATGATATATTTCTCGACAAATACTCAATTATTATCCTATTGGGGCAAAATCGTAATTTTTCCTGAAATTTAATTTTGCTTGAAATTTTTACAGTAGATTCCACACATTATTTTAGTGATAATATTGAAATTTCAAAGTGTTATGACAAATGGTATAAGAGTTATGGTGTATTTTTCGACAAATAATCAGTTTTTATCCTATAGGGGAAAAATCATAATTTTTCATCAAATTTAATTTTGCTTGAAATTTTTACAGTAGTTTCCACACATTATTTTAGTGATAAGATACCAATTTCAAAGTGTTTTGACAAACGGTGTAAGAGTTATGGGGTATTTTACGACAAATACTCAGTTTTTATCCTATAGGGGCAAAATCGTAATTTTTCATGAAATTTAATTTTGCTTTAAATTTTTATTGTAGATTTCACACATTATTTTAGTGATAAGATACAAATTTTAAAGTTTTCTGACAAACGGTGTAAGAGTTATGGTGTATTTTTATACAAATAGTCAGTTTTTATCCTATAGGGGCAAAATCGTAATTTTTCATTAAATTTAATTTTGTTTGCAAATTTTACAGTAGATTCCACACATTATTTTAGTGATATGATTGAAATTTCAAAGTGTTCTGCCAAATGCTGTATGAGTTATGGTGTATTTTTCGACAAATATTTAGTTTTTATCCTATAGGGCAAAATCGTAATTTTTCATGAAATTTAATTTTGCTTGAAATTTTTATTGTAGATTACACACATTATTTTAGTGATAAGATACAAATTTCAAAGTGATCTGACAAACGGTGTAAGAGTTATAGTGTATTTTTCGACTAATACTCTGTTTTTATACTATAGGGGTAAAATTGTAATTTTTCATGAAATTTAATTTTGCTTGAAATTTTTACAGTCGATTCCACAAATTATTTTAGTGATAAGATTGAAATTTCAAAGTGTTCTGACAAACGGTGTAAGAGTTATGGTGTATTTTTCGACAAATACTCAATTTTTATCCTATTGGGGCAAAATCGTAATTTTTCATGAAATTTAATTTTGCTTGAAATTTGTACAGTAGATTCCACACATTATTTTAGTGATAAGATACAAATTTCAAAGTGTTCTGACAAACGGTGTAAGAGTTATGGTGTATTTTTCGACAAATACTCAGTTTTTATCCTATAGGGGCAAAATCGTAATTTTTAGTGAAATTTAATTTTGCTTGAAATTTTTACAGTAGATTCCACACATTATTTTAGTGATAAGATTGAAATTTCAATGTGTTTTGACAAACGGTGTAAGAGTTATGGTTTATTTTTCGACAAATACTCAGTTTTTATCCTATAGGGGCAAAATCGTAATTTTTCATGAAATTTAATTTTGCTTGAAATTTTTACAGTAGATTCCCCTCATTATTTTAGTGATAAGATACAAATTTCAAAGTGTTCTTACAAACGGTGTAAGAGTTATGGTGTATTTTACGACAAATACTCAGTTTTTATCCTATTGGGGCAAAATCGTAAGTTTTGCTTGAAATTTTTACGGTAGATTCCGCACATTATTTTAGTGATAAGATTCAAATTTCAAAGTGTTCTGAGAAACGGTGTAAGAGTTATGGTGTATTTTTCGACAAATACTCAGTATTTTTCTTATAGGGGCAAAATCGTAATTTTTAATGAAATTTAATTTTGCTTAAAATTTTTACAGTAGATTCCACACATTATTTTAGAGGTAATATTGAAATTTCAAAGTGTTATAACAAACGGTGTAAGAGTTATGATATATTTTTCGACAAATACTCAATTTTCATCCTATAGGGGCAAAATCGTAATATTTCATGAAATTTAATTTTGCTTGAAATTTTTACAGTAGATTCCACACATTATTTTAGTGATAAGGTTGAAATTTCAAAGTGTTCTGAAAAACGGTGTATGAGTTATGGTGTAGTTTACGACAAATACTCAGTTTTTATCCTGTAGGGGTAAAATCGTAATTTTTCCTGAAATTTAATTTTGCTTGAAATTTTTACAGTAGATTCCACACATTATTTTAGTGATAAGGTTGAAATTTCAAAGTGTTCTGACAAACGGTGTAAGAGTTACGGTGTATTTTTCGATAAATACTCAGTTTTTATCCAATAGGGGCAAAATCGTAATTTTTCATGAAATTTAATTTTGCTTTAAATTTTAACAGTAGATTCCATAAATTATTTTAGTCATAAGATTGAAATTTCATAGTGTTATAACAAACGGTGTAAGAGTTATGATATATTTCTCGACAAATACTCAATTATTATCCTATTGGGGCAAAATCGTAATTTTTCCTGAAATTTAATTTTGCTTGAAATTTTTACAGTAGATTCCACACATTATTTTAGTGATAATATTGAAATTTCAAAGTGTTATGACAAATGGTATAAGAGTTATGGTGTATTTTTCGACAAATAATCAGTTTTTATCCTATAGGGGAAAAATCATAATTTTTCATCAAATTTAATTTTGCTTGAAATTTTTACAGTAGTTTCCACACATTATTTTAGTGATAAGATACCAATTTCAAAGTGTTTTGACAAACGGTGTAAGAGTTATGGGGTATTTTACGACAAATACTCAGTTTTTATCCTATAGGGGCAAAATCGTAATTTTTCATGAAATTTAATTTTGCTTTAAATTTTTATTGTAGATTTCACACATTATTTTAGTGATAAGATACAAATTTTAAAGTTTTCTGACAAACGGTGTAAGAGTTATGGTGTATTTTTATACAAATAGTCAGTTTTTATCCTATAGGGGCAAAATCGTAATTTTTCATTAAATTTAATTTTGTTTGCAAATTTTACAGTAGATTCCACACATTATTTTAGTGATATGATTGAAATTTCAAAGTGTTCTGCCAAATGCTGTATGAGTTATGGTGTATTTTTCGACAAATATTTAGTTTTTATCCTATAGGGCAAAATCGTAATTTTTCATGAAATTTAATTTTGCTTGAAATTTTTATTGTAGATTACACACATTATTTTAGTGATAAGATACAAATTTCAAAGTGATCTGACAAACGGTGTAAGAGTTATAGTGTATTTTTCGACTAATACTCTGTTTTTATACTATAGGGGTAAAATTGTAATTTTTCATGAAATTTAATTTTGCTTGAAATTTTTACAGTCGATTCCACAAATTATTTTAGTGATAAGATTGAAATTTCAAAGTGTTCTGACAAACGGTGTAAGAGTTATGGTGTATTTTTCGACAAATACTCAATTTTTATCCTATTGGGGCAAAATCGTAATTTTTCATGAAATTTAATTTTGCTTGAAATTTTTACAGTAGATTCCACACATTATTTTAGTGATAAGATACAAATTTCAAAGTGTTCTGACAAACGGTGTAAGAGTTATGGTGTATTTTTCGACAAATACTCAGTTTTTATCCTATAGGGGCAAAATCGTAATTTTTAGTGAAATTTAATTTTGCTTGAAATTTTTACAGTAGATTCCACACATTATTTTAGTGATAAGATTGAAATTTCAAAGTGTTCTGACAAACGGTGTAAGAGTTATGGTGTATTTTACGATAAATACTCAATTTTTATCCTATAGGGGCAAAATCGTAATTTTTCATGAAATTTAATTTTGCTTGAAATTTTTACAGTAGATTCCACGCATTATTTTAGTGATAAGATACAAATTTCAAAGTTTTCTGACAAACGGTGTAAAAGTTATGTTGTATTTTTCGACAAATACTCAGTTTTTATCCTATAGGGGCAAAATCGTAATTTTTCATGAAATTTAATTTTGCTTGAAATTTTTATAGTATATTCCACAAATTATTTTAGTGATAAGATTGAAATTTCATAGTGTTTTGACAAACGGTGTAAGATTTATGGTGTATTTTTTTATAAATACTAAGTTTTTATCCTATAGGGGCAAAATCATAATTTTTCATGAAATTTAATTTTGCTTGAAATTTTTACAGTAGATTTCACACATTATTTTAGTGATAAGATTGAAATTTCAAAGTGTTCTGACAACTGGTGTAAGAGTTATGGCGTATTTTTCGACAAATACTCAGTTTTTATCCTATAGGGGCAAAATCGTAATTTTTCATTAAATTTAATTTTGCATGAAATTTTTACAGTAGATTCCACACATTATTTTAGTGATAAGATTGAAAGTTCAATTTGTTCTGACAAACGGTGTAAGAGTTATGGTGTATTTTTCGACAAATACTCAGTTTTTGTCCTATAGGGGCAAAATCGTAATTTTTCATGAAATTTAATTTTGCTTGAAATTTTTATAGTAGATTCCACGCATTATTTTAGTGATAAGATACAAATTTCAAAGTGTTCTTACAAACGGTGTAAGAGTTATGGTGTATTTTACGACAAATACTCAGTTTTTATCATATTGGGCAAAATCGTAATTTTTCATGAAATTTAATTTTGCTTGAAATTTTTAAAGTAGATTGCACACATTATTTTAGTGATAAGGTTGAAATTTCAAAGTGTTCTGAGAAACGGTGTAAGAGTTTTGGTGTATTTTTCGACAAATACTCAGTTTTTATCCTATAGGGGCAAAATCGTAATTTTTCATGAAATTTAATTTTGCTTGAAATTTTTATAGTAGATTCCACACATTATTTTAGTGATAAGATACAAATTTCAAAGTGTTCTTACAAACGGTGTAAGAGTTATGGTGTATTTTACGACAAATACTCAGTTTTTATCATATTGGGCAAAATCGTAATTTTTCATGAAATTTAATCTTGCTTGAAATTTTTAAAATAGATTGCACACATTATTTTAGTGATAAGGTTGAAATTTCAAAGTGTTCTGAGAAACGGTGTAAGAGTTTTGGTGTATTTTTCGACAAATACTCAGTTTTTATCCTATAGGGGCAAAATCGTAATTTTTCATGAAATTTAATTTCGCTTGAAATTTTTACAGTAGATTCCACACATTATTTTAGTGATATGAATGAAATTTCAAAGTGTTATAACAAACGGTGTAAGAGTTATGATATATTTTTCGACAAATACTCAATTTTTATCCTATAGGGGCAAAATCGTAATATTTCATGAAATTTAATTTTGCTTGAAATTTTTACAGTAGATTCCACACATTGTTTTAGCGATAAGATAGAAATTTCATAGTGTTCTGACAAACGGTGTAAGAGTTATGGTGTATTTTTCGACAAATAATCAGTTTTTATCCTATAGGGGAAAAATCATAATTTTTCATCAAATTTAATTTTGCTTGAAATTTTTACAGTAGTTTCCACACATTATTTTAGTGATAAGATACCAATTTCAAAGTGTTTTGACAAACGGTGTAAGAGTTATGGGGTATTTTACGACAAATACTCAGTTTTTATCCTATAGGGGCAAAATCGTAATTTTTCATGAAATTTAATTTTGCTTTAAATTTTTACTGTAGATTTCACACATTATTTTAGTGATAAGATACAAATTTTAAAGTTTTCTGACAAACGGTGTAAGAGTTATGGTGTATTTTTATACAAATAGTCAGTTTTTATCCTATAGGGGCAAAATCGTAATTTTTCATTAAATTTAATTTTGTTTGAAAATTTTACAGTAGATTCCACACATTATTTTAGTGATATGATTGAAATTTCAAAGTGTTCTGACAAATGCTGTATGAGTTATGGTGTATTTTTCGACAAATATTTAGTTTTTATCCTATAGGGCAAAATCGTAATTTTTCATGAAATTTAATTTTGCTTGAAATTTTTATTGTAGATTACACACATTATTTTAGTGATAAGATACAAATTTTAAAGTGTTCTGACAAACGGTGTAAGAGTTATGGTGTATTTTTCGACAAATACTCAATTTTTACCTTGTAGGGGTAAAATCGTAATTTTTCATGATATTTAATTTTGCTTGAAATTTTTAAAGTAGATTCCACACATTATCTTTGTGATAATATAGAAATTTTCGAAGTGTTCTGACTAACGGTGTAAGAGTTATGGTGTATTTTTCGACAAATACTCAATTTCTACCCTGTAGGGGCAAAATCGTTATTTTTCATGAAATTTAATTTTGCTTGAAATCTTTATTGTAGATTACACACATTATTTTACTGATAAGATACAAATTTCAAAGTTTTCTGACCAACGGTGTAAGAGTTAAGGTGTATTTTTCGACAAATACTCAGTTTTTATACTATAGGGGCAAAATCGTAAATTTTCATGAAATTTAATTTTGCTTAAAATTTTTACAGTAGATTCCACACATTATTTTAGTGATAAGATTGAAATTTCAAAGTGTTCTGACAAACGCTGTATGAGTTACGGTGTATTTTTCGACAAATATTCAATTTTTATTCTATAGGGGCAAAATCGTAATTTTTCATGAAATTTAATTTTGCTTGAAATTTTTATTGTAGATTACACACATTATTTTAGTGATAAGATACAAATTTCAAAGTATTCTGACAAACAGTGTAAGAGTTATGGTGTATTTTTCGACAAATACTCAGTTTTTATCCTATAGGGGCAAAATAGTAATTTTTCATGAAATTTAATTTTGCTTGAAATTTTTACAGTATATTGCACAAATTATTTTAGTTATAAGATTGAAATTTCAAAGTGTTCTTACAAACGGTGTAAGAGTTATGGTGTATTTTTCGATAAATACTCAGTTTTTATCCTATAGGGGCAAAATCGTAATTTTTCATGAAATTTAATTTTGCTTGAAATTTTTACAATAGATTCCACACATTATTTTTGTGATAAGATTGAAATTTCATAGTGTTATAACAAACGGTGTAAGAGTTATGATATATTTTTCGACAAATACTCAATTTTTATCCTATAGGGGCAAAATCGTAATTTTTCATGAAATTTAATTTTTCTTGAAATCTTTACTGTAGATTCCGCACCTTATTTTAGTGATAAGATTTAAATTTCAAAGTTTTCTGACAAACGGTGTAAGAGTTATGGCGTATTTTTCGACATGTACTCAGTTTTTATCCTATAGTGGCAAAAACGTAATATTTCATGAAATTTAATTTTGCTTGAAATTTTAACAGTAGATTCTACACATTATTTTAGTGATAAGATTCAAATTTCAAATTGTTCTGACAGACGGTGTAAGAGATATGATGTATTTTTCGTCAAATACTAAGCTTTTATCCTATAGGGGCAAAATCGTAATTTTTCGTGAAATTTAATTTTGCTTGAAATTTTTACAGTAGATTCTACACATTATTTTAGTGATAAGATTTAAATTTCAATGTTTTATGACAAACAGTGTAAGAGTTATGATGTATTTTTCGACAAATACTCAGTTTTTATCCTATAGGGGCAAAATCGTAATATTTCATGAAATTTAATTTTGCTTGAAATTTTTACAGTAGATTCCTCAGATTATTTTAGTGATAATATTGAAATTTCAAAGTGTTCTGATAAACGGTGTAAGAGTTATGGTGTGTTTTTCGACAAATATTCAGTTTTTATCCTATAGGGGCAAAATCGTAATTTTTAATTAAATTTAATTTTGCTTTAAATTATTATTGTAGATTCCACACATTATTTTAGTGATAAGATACAAATTTCAAAGTGTTCTGACAAACGGTGTAAGAGTTATGGTGTATTTTTCGACAAATACTCAGTTTTTATCCTATAGGGGCAAAATCGTAATTTTTAGTGAAATTTAATTTTGCTTGAAATTTTTACAGTAGATTCCACACATTATTTTAGTGATAAGATTGAAATTTCAAAGTGTTCTGACAAACGGTGTAAGAGTTATGGTGTATTTTACGATAAATACTCAATTTTTATCCTATAGGGGCAAAATCGTAATTTTTCATGAAATTTAATTTTGCTTGAAATTTTTACAGTAGATTCCACGCATTATTTTAGTGATAAGATACAAATTTCAAAGTTTTCTGACAAACGGTGTAAAAGTTATGTTGTATTTTTCGACAAATACTCAGTTTTTATCCTATAGGGGCAAAATCGTAATTTTTCATGAAATTTAATTTTGCTTGAAATTTTTACAGTATATTCCACAAATTATTTTAGTGATAAGATTGAAATTTCATAGTGTTCTAACAAACGGTGTAAGATTTATGGTGTATTTTTTTATAAATACTAAGTTTTTATCCTATAGGGGCAAAATTGTAATTTTTCATGAAATTTAATTTTGCTTGAAATTTTTACAGTAGATTCCACACATTATTTTAGTGATAAGATTGAAATTTAATAGTGTTCTGACAAACGGTGTAAGAGTTATGGTGTATTTTTGGACAAATATTCAGTTTTTATCCTGTAGGGGCAAAATCGTAATTTTTCATGAAGTTTAATTTTGCTTGAAATTTTTATTGTATATTACACACATTATTTTAGTGATAAGATACAGATTTTAAAGTGTTGTGACAAACGGTGTAAGAGTTATGGTGTATTTTTCGACAAATACTTAGTTTTTATCCTATTGGGGCAAAATCGTAATTTTTCATGAAATTTAATTTGGCTTGAAATTTTTACAGTAGATTTCACACAATATTTTAGTGATAAGATTGAAATTTCAAAGTGTTCTGACAACTGGTGTAAGAGTTATGGCGTATTTTTCGACAAATACTCAGTTTTTATCCTATAGGGGCAAAATCGTAATTTTTCATTAAATTTAATTTTGCATGAAATTTTTACAGTAGATTCCACACAATATTTTAGTTATAAGATTGAAATTTCAATGTGTTCTGACAAACGGTGTAAGAGTTATGGTGTATTTTTCGACAAATACTCAGTTTTTATCCTATAGGGGCAAAATCGTAATTTTTCATGAAATTTAATTTTGGTTGAAATTTTTATAGTAGATTCTACACAATATTTTAGTGATAAGATACAAATTTCAAAGTGTTCTTACAAACGGTGTAAGAGTTATGGTGTATTTTACGACAAATACTCAGTTTTTATCATATTGGGCAAAATCGTAATTTTTCATGAAATTTAATTTTGCTTGAAATTTTTAAAGTAGATTGCACACATTATTTTAGTGATAAGGTTGAAATTTCAAAGTGTTCTGAGAAACGGTGTAAGAGTTATGGTGGATTTTTCGACAAATACTCAGTTTTTATCCTATAGGGGCAAAATCGTAATTTTTCATGAAATTTAATTTTGCTTGAAATTTTTACAGTAGATTCCACACATTATTTTAGTGATATGATTGAAATTTCAAAGTGTTATAACAAACGGTGTAAGAGTTATGATATATTTTTCGACAAATACTCAATTTTTATCCTATAGGGGCAAAATCGTAATATTTCATGAAATTTAATTTTGCTTGAAATTTTTACAGTAGATTCCACACATTATTTTAGCGATAAGATAGAAATTTCATAGTGTTCTGAAAAACGGTGTAAGAGTTATGGTGTATTTTTCGACAAATACTCAATTTTTGCCCTGTAGGGGCAAAATCGTAATTTTTCATGAAATTTAATTTTGCTTGAAATTTTTACGGTAGATTGCACACATTATTTTAGTGATAAGATTTATATTTCAAAGTTTTCTGACCAACGGTGTAAAAGTTATGGTATATTTTTCGACAAATACTTAGTTTTTATCCTATAGGGAAAAAATCGTAATTTTTCATGAAATTTAATTTTGCCTGAAATTTTTACAGTAGATTCCACACATTATTTTAGTGATAAGTTTTAAATTTCAATGTGTTCTGACAAACGGTGTAAGAGTTATGGTGTATTTTACGACAAATACTCAGTTTTTATCCTATAGGGGCAAAATCGTAATTTTTCATGAAATTTATTTTTTCTTGAAATTTTTAGAGTAGATTCCACACTTTGTTTTAGTGATAAGATTGAAATTTCAATGTGTTCTGTGAAACGGTGTAAGAGTTATGATGTATTTTTCGACAAATACTCAGTTTTTATCCTATAGGGGCAAAATCGTAATTTTTCATGAAATTTAATTTTGCCTGAAATTTTTACAGTTGATTCCACACATTATTTTAGTGATAAGATACAAATTTCAAATTGTTTTGACAAACGGTGTAAGAGTTATGGTGTATTTTACGACAAATACTCAGTTTTTATCTTATTGGGGCAAAATCGTAATTTTTCATGAAATTTAATTTTGGTTGAAATTTTTACAGTAGATTCCACACATTATTTTAGTGATAAGGTTGAAATTTTAAAGTGTTCTGACAAACGGTGTAAGAGTTATGGTGCATTTTTCAACAAATACTCAGTTTTTATCCTATAGGGGCAAAATCGTAATTTTTCATCAAATTTAATTTTGCTTGAAACTTTTACAGTAGATTCCACTCATTATTTTAGTGATAATATAAAAATTTCAAAGTGGTCTGACAAACGGTGTAAGAGTTATGGTGTATTTTTCGACAAATACTTAATTTTTACCCTGTACGGGCAATATCGTAATTTTTCAAGAAATTTAATTGTGCTTGAAATTTTTATTGTAGATTACACACATTATTTTAGTGATAAGATACAAATTTCAAAGTGATCTGACAAACGGTGTAAGAGTTATGCTGTATTTTTCGACAAATACCCAGTTTTTATACTATAGGGGTAAAATTGTAATTTTTCATGAAATTTAATTTTGCTTGAAATTTTTACAGTCGATTCCACAAATTATTTTAGTGATAAGATTGAAATTTCAAAGTGTTCTGACAAACGGTGTAAGAGTTATGGTGTATTTTTCGACAAATACTCAATTTTTATCCTATTGGGGCAAAATCGTAATTTTTCATGAAATTTAATTTTGCTTGAAATTTTTACAGTAGATTCCACACATTATTTTAGTGATAAGATTTAAATTTCAAAGTTTTCTGACAAACGGTGTAAATGTTATGGTATATTTTTCGACAAATACTCAGTTTTTGTCCTATATGGGCAAAATCGTAATTTTTCATGAAATTTAATTTTGCTTGAAATTTTTACAGTACATTCCACACATTATTTTAGTGATAATGTTGAAATTTCATAGTGTTCTGACAAACGGTGTAAGAATTATGGTGTATTTTACGACAAATACTCAGTTTTTATCCTATAGGGGCAAAATCGTAATTTTTCATGAAATTTAATTTTGCTTGAAATTTTTACAGTAGATTCCACACATTATTTTAGTGATAATATTGAAATTTCAATGTGTTCTGACAAACAGTGTAATAGTTATGGTGTATTTTTCGACAAATACTCAGTTTTTATCCTATAGGGGCAAAATCGTAATTTTCTTGAAATTTAATTGTGCTTGAAATTTTTACAGTAGATTGCACACATTATTTTAGTGATAAGATTGAAATTTCAAAGTGTTCTGAAAAACGGTGTAAGAGTTATGGTGTATTTTTCGACAAATATTCAATTTTTATCCTATAGGGGCGAAATCGTAATTTTTAATGAAATTTAATTTTGCTTGAAATTTTTATTGTAGATTCCATACATTATTTTGATTTTTCCGTCCACCATTTTGTTTGATGCTGAAACATCCTAATTCTTTTCTTGTATTATTGTTATCAGATCTATACTTTGCTTGTAATTTGAGTTCTGAACATAAAGCTAATCCTTCTTTCTTTATGAAAGCAAAGAGTTGGCCGTATGTCATATTATTATAGGGTATATCATCTGTTCCTATTTCACTTTTAAGTTTTTGAAGTATTCTTTCAGCAAATATCCTTGGAAGTCCCATAATAAATCTCTCTTTCCAGAAAGACATATTACAGTCTTCTCTTCTTAGAATTTGAGTAAGGAAAAAATCCTTATACCATCTGTAATCAGATAATGTAGGACATATGAAATTTGTTAATATTATTTTTGATGAATTAAACTCTTCTTTTGGATTTCCTATAAAATACATTGATATAGTAACTATTAAGAAATCACATGAATCATTTTCAATATTTGTATCACCATTATCATCATCTACTTATCTAGTATGATTTATTATATCCACTTTTGTATTAATATCTAATGCATTATCCCACCAATTTTTTAATTGGCCAGTAAATCCCTGGACAATTAATTTACATGCAATTTGTTCCGAATGAAAATAGAAGATATTTGCTCAGAAGATATTTGCTATGAATGGTATATTTCCAAGACCTCCATTTTGCTCAGAAAATCCTATAGTTGTATCAATATCAAGACCCTTTTGACAAGATAATATAATACAAAGTAATGAAAGACATATACCTATAGATTATTCAAACTGGACTATACCACAAGAACAGATAGAAAATATTTACCAAATAGGATTAACAGATTTCAAAATGGCTTTTTCAGTCAAAACACATGAAGAAACTCTATCTATTCAAGAAGAATCACAAAGTATAAAATTATTAAATATTAATACGATTCAAAAATATATTAAATAAAATTATAATTATTTGCATATAGGATTAGTTCAAGTTGCAGTCAAACCCTTAGTTCATATAGGGGTTGATTTGCCAATATATTTAGCCTTAAGAGACAAAAGACTAATAAAATACAAAACATCTTTATTATCAATGATTCAAACAAATATATGTAATGGACCAATATATTTTAATTGTTATCCAAATTTTTCAGTAGATTTTTGAACATGAACATCTAAGACTAAAGAGTCTAAAATTCTTTGATCTGTTAAATCTACTGAAAAATTTGGTTAACAATTAAAATATATTGGTCCATTACATATATTTGTTTGAATCATTGATAATAAAGATGGTGTTCCTATTTCTTTCTCTGAATTTCCTGTTTAATTATAATTATTTATCTATTCAGAATCTTGTTATAATTATAATTATAATTTCCTGCCTAAGATTGCAAATTATTATTTAAAAGACTTAAAAAGAATCCTCCAAGTTGGACGAATGAACATACATAAATAGTTAAAGATATTAAACAAAAAATTAAGTCATTACCATTCCTAGGAATTCCAAACCCTAAGGCCAAAATGATTGTAGAAACAGATGCCTCTGATATTGGTTATGGAGGTATACTAAAACAAGAAATTGATTCAAAAGAACAATTAGTAAGATTTCATTCAGGAATTTGGAATGAAGCTCAAAAGAACTATTCAACAATAAAGAAAGAGATTCTAAGTATTGTATTATGCATTTCTAAATTTCAAGATGATTTATACAATAAAAAATTTCTTTTAAGAATTGATTGTAAATCTGCAAAAGAAGTTTTACAAAAAGATGTTCAAAATATTGTTTCAAAACAAATATTTGCAAGACTGTAATATGTCTTTCTGGAAAGAGAGATTTATTATGGGGCTTCCAAGGTTATTTGCTGAAAGAATACTTCAAAATCTTAAAAGTGAAATAGGAACATATGATATACCCTTTAATAATATGACATACGGCCAACTCTTTGCTTTCATAAAGAAAGAAGGATTAGCTTTATGTTCAGAACTCAAATTACAAGAAAAGTATAGATCTGATAAGAATAATACAAGAAAAGAATTAGGATGTTTTTGTGAAACATTTGGAAATTTTTCTGTAAATTCTAAAGATCTATTTATAGGTCTAATGTATCCCTGAGAAATATCATGACCTAAAAATCTTATTGATGTTTGAAATAGTTTTATCTTTTTAGCAGATATAACTAATCCACTTCTTTTGATTATATTAAATAATATATTTAAATGTTTAAAATGTTGATCTATATTTTTTGAGAATATTAATATATCATCAATATAAACTATACTAAAATTACTATAATCATTAAAAATATCATTCATTATTTTTTGAAATTCTGAAGGAGCATTCTTAAGTCCAAAAGGCATTACATTCCATTCGTAATGTCCAAATGGAACTGTAAATGCTGTTTTATATCTATCTTGTTCATTAATCTGAATTTGCCAAAATCCAGATTTTAAATCAAAATTTGAAAATATTTTAGCATTATATAATCTATTAATTAGATCTCTTTTATTGGGTATAGGATACCTAATCCACTGTAAAACTTTGTTTAAAGGTTTATAATTAATAACTAATCTTGGTACTCCTCGTTCTAATTCTGACTGCTTCATAACATAAAAAGCAGAACAACTCCAAGGAGATTTGGAAGGTCTAATTAAATTTTTCTTTAACAAATCTTTTATTTCTTCTTGACATATTTTTAAGTATTCTTGATTCATCTGAATAGGCCTAGCTTTTGTAGGAATATCTTTTTCATTAAAAATTTTTTCATAAGGAAGATCAATAATATGATTTTTTCTTTCCCAAAATGCATTGGGAAGATCACTGCAAATATTATCTAAATATTTTTTCTCTATTTCCTTTATTTGTTTTATTATCCTTTCATCTTTTAATTCTTCCTCTATTCTTTTATATTCTATTTCTTCTCTTAATAAATTAATTTGTCTTTTCTTATCATAAATATTATTTATCTGTTTATATATAGAAGAATTTTGTAATAATACTATTTCTTTCATTTCAATAGGATTAATAAAATTAAATTCTATTATTTTCCCATGAATTTTTGTTTTAATTCCTTTATTATTAACTTGAAAAGGATAAATTTGTGCTAAAAATGGTGTTCCTAAAATAATATTTTGTGAAATATCTTTTACCAAAGTAAAAGTATTCTTAAAACAATAACCATTATTACATATGTGTGCTTTTGATAATTTATATCTAATATTTAAAGGTTTTGAATTTGCTGTAAATAATTGTTCATTAGTTTTTTCATAAAATCTTGAAGGTATTATTCATTCTTTGATTACATTTTGATCAGCACCTGAATCTAATAATGCTATTAAGCTTATTTGGAATTTTCCTATTACTAAATTAATTCTAATATACCATTTTTGAAATTGTATTCTTTGTATATTATTAATAAAATCTTTTTCAGAGATTTCTTCATCTTCTATTTGATTATCTTTTGTACCACTAGTACTGGCTTCATTATTACTATTAATCATAATTCTAGCTTCTAGTTCTAAATCTTTTTCTTTTAAATTAAATATTTCTTTTTGCATTTGACTAACTTGTTTTTTTGAGTGTATTTACTTCTGTTTGTAAATCTCTAGTTGTAATTTGTCTTAGAATATTATCTGTTGGATACTTATCAAATATTTTATTTAAGCTAAAATGGTCTTTAATATTAATTTTCTTTGTATCTTCCTCTATTATTAAATCTTTTAATTTATTTAAATATTCTTTCTGAATATCTTGATCCTGAATTTGTTGAATTAGATCAAATATTATACTTTTCTTTTCTTTTGTTATTACACATATACCACATACATCTTTTTTACTATTATCTGTATCACTATTACTATATTCCGAAGTTTTTGACTCTTCTTCTACTAAATCAGAGTCTTCTTCTTTATTTTTGATTTCTTTAACTCTATCTTTTTTCTTGAAACATTTATCTGCAGTATGTCCTGGTTTATTACAAGTCCAACATACTATTGGTCTATTATTATTATTAGATTTTCCTCTATATTTATTCTTTGATTTATATTCTTTATTTCTTTTATATTTCTTATATCTAGGTTTTTCTTCATATTCTTTAAATCTTTTAAATTTTCTAATTTTCTTTTTATATGTTATTGAAGGAGGTTCTATTTTCATTAATCCAAATGTTTCACAAAAACATCCTAATTCTTTTCTTGTATTATTCTTATCAGATCTATACTTTGCTTGTAATTTGAGTTCTGAACATAAAGCTAATCCTTCTTTCTTTCTGAAAGCAAAGAGTTGGCCGTATGTCATATTATTAAAGGGTATATCATCTGTTCCTATTTCACTTTTAAGTTTTTGAAGTATTCTTTCAGCAAATAACCTTGGAAGTCCCATAATAAATCTCTCTTTCCAGAAAGACATATTACAGTCTTCTCTTCTAAGAATTTGAGTAAGGAAAACATCCTTATACCATCTGTAATCAGATAATGTAGGACATCTTAAATTTGTTAATATAGTAACTCTTCTTTTGGATTTCCTATAAAATACATTGATATAGTAACTATTAAGAAATCACATGAATCATTTTCAATATTTGTATCACCATTATCATCATCTACTTCTCTAGTATGATTTATTATATCCACTTTTGTATTAATATCTAATGCATTATCCCACCAATTTTTTAATTGGCCAGTAAATCCCTGGACAATTAATTTACATGCAATTTGTTCTGAATGACCTTGTAATCTATAAGCCATTTTTGACATTCCCATTTCATGTAAAGTATTTAAAATTTCATATTCAGTTTTACCATCTATATTCCATTCTGTTATTGATGAACCATCATAATGACTTTTTGTAAACTGATTTCTTTCCTCATACCCTATATCTGCAGGGGTTGGTCTATTATAATAATTTCTAGTATTTCCTCTAAATTTTCTTTGTCTAGTATATATTTTATTAATATTATCATTTTCATCAAAATTATTAATTATTTCTTCTATTTCAGAATTATTACTATCATTTGAACTTTCTTCAAATTCTGTTTCAGATTCTATTTCTTTATCTAAAACATTAATCTTATTATTATCTAACTCTGATAATTTTGTTGCTATTTTTGCTAAAACATCACTATTTATATTTAATCTAATATTCTTATCTATATTAACACTATTTGTTTTGAAAAATGGTCTTTCAGAATTACTAGGTAATTTTTCTTTATTTTTATTGTCTAAAGGTTTTTCTGTTATATTATTATTTATATGATCTACTTGATTTGCTATAGTATTTAATATCTGATTTGAATAATTATTATGTTTTAATATTTTTTGAATATCTAGACTTGTAACTGGGCTATTATCAATTATTCCTTTTTTATAAGGATCTGCTATAACCTCTCCATTACTAGTTTGCAATTTTAAACTTTGTTCTGGAGGATGTACTGAAGTAATATTTGAATCATCTTTTAATATCCATTTTTGTATAAAATATGATTAACCAATATGCTTGGTTGTCTAAAACATTTATTAATTCCTATTTGTGATAAATAAATATTTAAAAATGGAAATAATGAAATATCATTTTTATATTTAACATATAATTTTCCCATTCTTCTTTTAATTTATCTTTTATATTTTGATCTAATTCCTTTTAGACTTTTGTCATCACAATTAAATCCAAAGTTAAAAATGTTACATACTTCAAAAGATGAAACTATATTATTGCAAGTAGATGCAGAAAACCCTACTGTTTTTACTCCAAAAAGATTAAAATGGAATGAGATAACTATTCCAGATCAATTTATAATAGAAAACCAACAAATTCCTAGAAATATAGAAAGACGAGAAATAGAAGATATTATAGAAGATTCTAATGGAAAAATTAGATTACAGTTTAGTTCATTTAGAGAACAACAAAGTACTTCAAAAGCAGGAATAAGTAGAAAATCTACATCTAGTGTTGAATATAACCCTAGGTATAGATTTAAAACACCTATTCCAGAAGAAACTCCAGATAATTCACAAATCTATTCGGCTCCAAATTTTGATGGTTCATCAATATTAGGATTTTCTCTTACAATTAACAGAATGGAATATAGATGGTAAAAGTGATTTTTAAAACCTTGTAAAAATTCTCTTGTTAGAAAGTCAGGTAGAGAATTATTTTCTCCTTTAATAAATTCAATATCAAAATCAAAGACTGACAAAATAGCTTGCCATCTTGCAAATATTGTGATTTCTTAATAGTTACTATATCAATGTATTTTATAGGAAATCCAAAAGAAGAGTTTAATTCATCAAAAATAATATTAACAAATTTAAGATGTCCTACATTATCTGATTACAGATGGTATAAGGATGTTTTCCTTACTCAAATTCTTAGAAGAGAAGACTGTAATATGTCTTTCTGGAAAGAGAGATTTATTATGGGACTTCCAAGGTTATTTGCTGAAAGAATACTTCAAAAACTTAAAAGTGAAATAGGAACAGATGATATACCCTTTAATAACATAACATACGGCCAACTCTTTGCTTTCATAAAAAAAGAAGGATTAACTTTATGTTCAGAACTCAAATTACAAGCAAAGTATAGATCTGATAAGAATAATACAAGAAAAGAATTAGGATGTTTTTGTGAAACATTTGGATTAAAATCTGGATTTTGGCAAATTCAGATTAATGAACAAGATAGATATAAAACAACATTTACAGTTCCATTTGGACATTACGAATGGAATGTAATGCCTTTTGGACTTAAGAATGCTCCTTCAGAATTTCAAAAAATAATGAATGATATTTTTAATGATTATAGTAATTATAGTATAGTTTATATTGATGATATATTAATATTCTCAAAAAATATAGATCAACATTTTAAACATTTAAATATATTATTTAATATAATCAAAAGAAGTGGATTAGTTATATCTGCTAAAAAGATAAAACTATTTCAAACATAGATAAGATTTTTAGGTCATGATATTTCTCAGGGATACATTAGACCAATAAATAGATCTTTAGAATTTACAGAAAATTTTTCAAATGAAATAAAAGATAAGAATCAACTTCAAAGATTTTTAGGATGCTTTAATTATGTTAGTGATTTTTTCTCAAATCTTAGGCAAAATTGCAAATTATTATTTAAAAGACTTAAAAAGAATCCTCCAAGTTGGACGAATGAACATACAGAAATAGTTAAAGATATTAAACTCAAAAGTTACAAATCAAAATTTTGCCCCTATAGGATAAAAACTGAGTATTTGTCGAAAAATACACCATAACTCTTACACCGTTTGTCAGAACACTTTAAAATTTCAATATTATCACTAAAATAATGTGTGGAATCTACTGTAAAAATTTCAAGAAAAATTAAATTTCATGAAAAATTACGATTTTTCCCCTATAGGATAAAAACTGATTAAATACACCATAACTCTTACACCGTTTGTCAGAACACTTTAAAATTTCAATATTATCACTAAAATAATGTGTGGAATCTACTGTAAAAAATTTCAAGCAAAATTAAATTTCATGAAAAATTACGATTTTGCCCCTATAGGATAAAAACTGAGTATTTGTCGAAAAAAACACCATAACTCTTACACAGTTTTTCAGAACACTTTGAAATTTGTATCGTATCACTAAAATAATGTGTGGAATCTACTAAAAAAATTTCAAGCAAAATTAAATTTCAAGAAAAATTACGATTTTGCCCCTGTATGATAAAAACTGAGTTTTTGTAAAAAAATACACCATAACTCTTACACCTTTTTTCAGATAACTTTGAAATTTGTATCGTATCACTAAAATAATGTGTGGAATCTACTAAAAAAATTTCAAGTAAAATTAAATTTCAAGAAAAATTACGATTTTGCCCCTATAGGATAAAAACTGAGTATTTGTTGAAAAATACACCATAACTCTTACACCGTTTGTCAGAACACTTTAAAATTTGGATCTTATTATTAAAATAATATGCGGAATCTTCTGTAAAAATTACAAGAAAAATTAAATTTCATGAAAAATTACGATTTTGCCCCTTTAGGATAAAAAATGGAGTATTTGTCGAAAAATACCCCATAACTCTTACACCGTTTGTCAGAACACTTTGAAATTAAGTTTCATGAAAAATTAAAATTTAGCCCCTATATGATAAAAATTTACTATTTGTCGAAAAATACACCATAACTCTTACACCGTTTGTCAGAACACTTTGAAATTTCAATCTTATCACTAAAATAATGTGTGAAATCTACTGTAAAAATTTCAAGCAAAATTAAATTTCATTAAAAATTACGATTTTGCCCCTATAGGATAAAAACTGAGTATTTGTCAAAAAATACACCATAACTCTTACACCGTTTATCAGAACACTTTGAAATTTTAATCTTATCACTAAAATAATGTGTGGACTCTACTGTTAAAATTTCAAGCAAAATTAAATTTCATGAAAAATTACGATTTTGCCCCTATAGGATAAAAACTGAGTATTTGTCGAAAAATACACCATAACTTTTACACCGTTTGTCAGAAAACTTTGAAATTTAAATTTTATTACTAAAATAATGTGTGGAATCTACTGTAAAAATTTAAAGCAAAATTAAATTTCATGAAAAATTATGATTTTGCCCCTATAGGATAAAAATTGAGTATTTGTCGAAAAATACACCATAACTCTTACCCTGTTGGTCATAACACTTTGAAATTTGAATCTTATCACTAAATTAATGTGTGGAATCTACTGTAAAAATTTCAAGCAAAATTAAATTTCATAAAAAAATTACTATTTTGCCCCTATAGGGTAAAAATTGAGTATTTGTCGAAAAATACACCATAACTCTTACACCGTTAGTCAGAACACTTTGAAATTTCAATCTTATCACTAAAATAATGTGTGGAATCTACTGTAAAAATTTCAAGCAAAATTAAATTTCATGAAAAATTACGATTTTGCCCATATAGGATAAAAATTGACTATTTATCGAAAAATACACCATAACTCTTGCACCGTTTGTCAGAACACTTTGAAATTTCAATCATATCACTAAAATAATGTGTGGAATCTACTGTAAAAATTTCAACCAAAATTAAATATCAGAAAAAAATTACGATTTTGCCCCTATAGGATAAAAATTGAGTATTTGTCGAAAAATACACCATAACTCTTACACCGTATGTCAGAACACATTGAAATTTTAATATTATTACTAAAATAATGTATGGAATCTACTGTAAAAATTTCATGCACAATTAAATTTCATGAAAAATTACGATTTTGCCCATATAGGATAAAAATTGAGTATTTGTCGAAAAATACACCATAACTCTTACACCGTTTGTCAGAACACTTTGAAATTTCAATCTTATGACTAAAATAATATGTGGAATCCACTGTAAAAATTTCAAGCATAATTAAATTTCATGAAAAATTACGATTTTGCCCTTATAGGTTAAAAATTGAGTATTTGTCAAAAAATACACCATAACTCTTACACCGTTTGTCAGAACACTTTGAAATTTCAATATTATCCCTAAAATAATGGGTGGAATCTACTGTTAAAATTTCAAGCAAAATTAAATTTCATTAAAAATTTTGATTTTGCCCCTATAGGATAAAAACTGAGTATTTGTTGAAAAATACACCATAACTCTTACACCGTTTGTAAGAACACTTTGAAACTTGTATCTTATCACTAAAGTAATGTCTGAAATCTACAATAAAAAATTCAACCAAAATTAAATTGCATGAAAAATTACGATTTTACCCTATAGGATAAAAACTGAATATTTGTCGAAAAATACACCATAACTCTTACACCGTTTGTCAGAACACTTTGAAATTTTAATCTTATCACTAAAATAATGTGTGGAATCTACTGTAAAAATTTCAAACAAAATTAAATTTCATGAAAAATTATAATTTTGCCCCTATAGGATAAAAACTGAGTATTTGTCGTAAAATACACCATAACTCTTACACAGTTTGTTTAAAAAGTTTGAAATTTAAATCTTATCGCTAAAATAATGTGTGGAATCTACTATAAAAATTTCAAGCGAAATTAAATTTCAAGAAAAATTACGATTTTGCCCCCATAGGGATAAAAACTGAGTATTTGTTGAAAAATACACCATAACTCTTACACCGTTTGTAGGAACACTTTGAAATTTGTATCTTATCACTAAAATAATGTGTGGAATCTACAATAAAAATTTCAAGCAAAATTAAATTGCATGAAAAATTACGATTTTGCCCCTATAGGATAAAAACTGAATATTTGTCGAAAAATACACCATAACTCTTACACCGTATGTCAGAACACTTTGAAATTTTAATCTTATCACTAAAATAATGTTAGGAATCTACTGTAAAAATTTCAAGCAAAATTAAAATTCATGAAAAATTACGATTTTGCCCCTTTAGGATAAAAACTGAGTATTTGTCGAAAAATATACCATAACTCTTACACCGTTTCTCAGAACACTTTGAAATGTTAATCTTATCACTAAAATAATGTGTATAATCTACTGTAAAAATTTCAAACAAAATTCAATTTCATGAAAAATTACGATTTTGCCCCTATAGGATAAAAACTGAGTATTTGTTGAAAAATACACCATAACTCTTACACCGTTTGTAGGAACACTTTGAAATTTGTATCTTATCACTAAAATAATGTGTGGAATCTACAATAAAAATTTCAAGCAAAATTAAATTGCATGAAAAATTACGATTTTGCCCCTATAGGATAAAAAATGAATATTTGTCAAAAAATACACCATAACTCTTACACCGTTTGTCAGAACACTTTGAAATTTGAATCTTATCACTAAAATAATGTGTGGACTCTACTGTTAAAATTTCAAGCAATATTAAATTTCATGAAAAATTACGATTTTGCCACTATAGGATAAAAACTGAGTATTTGTCGAAAACTACACCATAACTTTTACACCGTTTGTCAGAAAGCTTTTAAATTTAAATATTATCACTAAAATAATCTGTGGAATCTACTGTAAAAATTTCAAGCAAAATTAAATTTCATGAAATATTACGATTTTGCCCCTATAGGATAAAAATTGAGTATTTGTCGAAAAATACACCATAACTCTTACACCGTTGGTCAGAACACTTTGAAATTTCAATCTTATCACTAAAATAATGTGTGGAATCTACTATAAAAATTTCAAGCAAAATTAAATTACATAAAAAAATTACGATTTTGCCCCTATAGGATAAAAATTGAGTATTTGTCGAAAAATACACCATAACTCTTACACCGTTTGTGAGAACACTTTGAAATTTTAATCTTATCACTAAAATAATGTATGGAATCTACTGAAAAAATTTCTTGCACAATTAAATTTCATGAAAAATTACGATTTTGCCCATATAGGATAAAAATTCACTATTTGTCGAATAATACTCCATAACTCTTACACCGTTTGTCAAAACACTTTGAAATTTCAATATTATCAATAAAATAATGTGTGGAATCTACTGTAAAAATTTCAAGCAAAATTAAATATCATAAAAAAATTACGATTTTGCCCCTATAGGATAAAAATTGAGTATTTGTCGAAAAATACACCATAACTCTTACACCGTTTGTGAGAACACTTTGAAATTTTAATCTTATCACTAAAATAATGTATGGAATCTACTGAAAAAATTTCTTGCACAATTAAATTTCATGAAAAATTACGATTTTGCCCATATAGGATAAAAATTCACTATTTGTCGAATAATACTCCATAACTCTTACACCGTTTGTCAAAACACTTTGAAATTTCAATATTATCAATAAAATAATGTGTGGAATCTACTGTAAAAATTTCAACCAAAATTAAATATCAGAAAAAAATTACGATTTTGCCCCTATAGGATAAAAATTGAGTATTTGTCGAAAAATACACCATAACTCTTACACCGTTTGTGAGAACACTTTGAAATTTTAATCTTATCACTAAAATAATGTAAGGAATCTACTGTAAAAATTTCATGCACAATTAAATTTCATGAAAAATTACGATTTTGCCCTTATATGTTAAAAATTGAGTATTTGCCGAAAAATACACCATAACTCTTACACCGTTTGTCAGAACACTTTGAAATTTCAATATTATCCCTAAAAAAATGGGTGGAATCTACTGCAAAAATTTCAAGCAAAATAAAATTTCATGAAAAATTACGATTTTGCCCCTATAGGATAAAAACTGAGTATTTGTTGAAAAATACACCATAACTCTTACACCGTTTGTAAGAACACTTTGAAATTTGTATCTTATCACTAAAATAATGTCTGAAATCTACAATAAAAAATTCAACCAAAATTAAATTGCATGAAAAATTACGATTTTGCCCCTATAGGATAAAAACTGAATATTTGTCGAAACATACAACGTAACTCTTACACCGTTTGTCAGACCACTTTGAAATTTTAATCTTATCTCTAAAATAATGTGTGGAATCTACTGTAAAAATTTCAAACAAAATTAAATTTCATGAAAAATTATAATTTTGCCCCTATAGGATAAAAACTGAGTATTTGTCGAAAAATACACCATAACTCTTTCACAGTTTGTCTGAAAAGTTTGAAATTTAAATCTTATCACTAAAATAATGTGTGGAATCTACTGTAAAAATTTCAAGCAAAATTAAATTTCATGAAAAATTACGATTTTGCCCCTATAGCATAAAAACTTAGTATTTGTCGAAAAATACACCATAACTCTTACACCGTTTCTCAGAACACTTTGAAATTTGAATCTTATCATTAAAATAATGTGTGGAATCTACTGTAAAAATTTCAAGAAAAGTAAAATTTCATGAAAAATTACGATTTTGCCCCTATAGGATAAAAACTGAGTATTTGTTGAAAAATACACCATAACTCTTACACCGTTTGTAGGAACACTTTGAAATTTGTATCTTATCACTAAAATAATGTGTGGAATCTACAATAAAAATTTCAAGCAAAATTAAATTGCATGAAAAATTACGATTTTGCCCCTATAGGATAAAAAATGAATATTTGTCAAAAAATACACCATAACTCTTACACCGTTTGTCAGAACACTTTGAAATTTGAATCTTATCACTAAAATAATGTGTGGACTCTACTGTTAAAATTTCAAGCAATATTAAATTTCATGAAAAATTACGATTTTGCCACTATAGGATAAAAACTGAGTATTTGTCGAAAACTACACCATAACTTTTACACCGTTTGTCAGAAAGCTTTTAAATTTAAATATTATCACTAAAATAATCTGTGGAATCTACTGTAAAAATTTCAAGCAAAATTAAATTTCATGAAATATTACGATTTTGCCCCTATAGGATAAAAATTGAGTATTTGTCGAAAAATACACCATAACTCTTACACCGTTGGTCAGAACACTTTGAAATTTCAATCTTATCACTAAAATAATGTGTGGAATCTACTATAAAAATTTCAAGCAAAATTAAATTACATAAAAAAATTACGATTTTGCCCCTATAGGATAAAAATTGAGTATTTGTCGAAAAATACACCATAACTCTTACACCGTTTGTGAGAACACTTTGAAATTTTAATCTTATAACTAAAATAATGTATGGAATCTACTGAAAAAATTTCTTGCACAATTAAATTTCATGAAAAATTACGATTTTGCCCATATAGGATAAAAATTCACTATTTGTCGAATAATACTCCATAACTCTTACACCGTTTGTCAAAACACTTTGAAATTTCAATATTATCAATAAAATAATGTGTGGAATCTACTGTAAAAATTTCAAGCAAAATTAAATATCATAAAAAAATTACGATTTTGCCCCTATAGGATAAAAATTGAGTATTTGTCGAAAAATACACCATAACTCTTACACCGTTTGTGAGAACACTTTGAAATTTTAATCGTATCACTAAAATAATGTATGGAATCTACTGTAAAAATTTCATGCACAATTAAATTTCATGAAAAATTACGATTTTGCCCTTATAGGTTAAAAATTGAGTATTTGCCGAAAAATACACCATAACTCTTACACCGTTTGTCAGAACACTTTGAAATTTCAATATTATCCCTAAAAAAATGGGTGGAATCTACTGCAAAAATTTCAAGCAAAATAAAATTTCATGAAAAATTACGATTTTGCCCCTATAGGATAAAAACTGAGTATTTGTTGAAAAATACACCATAACTCTTACACCGTTTGTCAGAATACTTTGAAATTTTAATCTTATCTCTAAAATAATGTGTGGAATCTACTGTAAAAATTTCAAACAAAATTAAATTTCATGAAAAATTATAATTTTGCCCCTATAGGATAAAAACTGAGTATTTGTCGAAAAATACACCATAACTCTTTCACAGTTTGTCTGAAAAGTTTGAAATTTAAATCTTATCACTAAAATAATGTGTGGAATCTACTGTAAAAATTTCAAGCAAAATTAAATTTCATGAAAAATTACGATTTTGCCCCTATAGCATAAAAACTTAGTATTTGTCGAAAAATACACCATAACACTTACACCGTTTCTCAGAACACTTTGAAATTTGAATCTTATCATTAAAATAATGTGTGGAATCTACTGTAAAAATTTCAAGAAAAATAAAATTTCATGAAAAATTACGATTTTGCCCCTATAGGATAAAAACTGAGTATTTGTTGAAAAATACACCATAACTCTTACACCGTTTGTAAGAACACTTTGAAATTTGTATCTTATCACTAAAATAATGTCTGAAATCTACAATAAAAAATTCAACCAAAATTAAATTGCATGAAAAATTACGATTTTGCCCCTATAGGATAAAAACTGAATATTTGTCGAAAAATACACCATAACTCTTACACCGTTTGTCAGAACACTTTGAAATTTTAATCTTATCTCTAAAATAATGTGTGGAATCTACTGTAAAAATTTCAAACAAAATTAAATTTCATGAAAAATTATAATTTTGCCCCTATAGGATAAAAACTGAGTATTTGTCGAAAAATACACCATAACTCTTTCACAGTTTGTCTGAAAAGTTTGAAATTTAAATCTTATCACTAAAATAATGTGTGGAATCTACTGTAAAAATTTCAAGCAAAATTAAATTTCATGAAAAATTACGATTTTACCCCTATAGCATAAAAACTTAGTATTTGTCGAAAAATACACCATAACTCTTACACCGTTTCTCAGAACACTTTGAAATTTGAATCTTATCATTAAAATAATGTGTGGAATCTACTGTAAAAACACTTTGAAATTTTAATCTTATCACTAAAATAATGTTAGGAATCTACTGTAAAAATTTCAAGCAAAATTAAATTTCATGAAAAATTACGATTTTGCCCCTACAGCATAAAAACTTAGTATTTGTCGAAAAATACACCATAACTCTTACACCGTTTCTCAGAACACTTTGAAATTTTAATCATATCACTAAAATAATATGTGTAATCTACTGTAAAAATTTCAAGCAAAATTCAATTTCATGAAAAATTACGATTTTGTCCCTATAGGATAAAAACTGAGTATTTGTTGAAAAATACACTATAACTCTTACACCGTTTGTTAGAACACTTTGAAATTTGTATCTTATCACTAAAATAATGTGTGGAATCTACAATAAAAATTTCAAGCAAAAATAAATTGCATGAAAAATAACGATTTTGCCCCTATAGGATAAAAACTGAATATTTGTCGAAAAATACATCATAACTCTTACACCGTTTGTCAAAACACTTTGAAATTTCAATCTTATCACTAAAATAATGTGTGGAATCTACTGTAAAAATTTCAAGCAAAATTAAATTTCATGAAAAATTACGATTTTGCCCCTATAGGATAAAAATTGAGTATTTGTCGAAAAATACACCATAACTCTTACACCGTTTGTCAGAACACTTTGAAATTTCAATCTTATGACTAAAATAATGTGTGGAATCTATTGTAAAAATTTCAAGCAAAATTAAATTTCATGAAAAATTATGATTTTGCCCCTATAGGATAAAAACGGAGTATTTGTTGAAAAATACACCATAACTCTTACACCGTTTGTAGGAACACTTTGAAATTTGTATCTTATCACTAAAATAATGTGTGGAATCTACAATAAAAATTTCAAGCAAAATTAAATTGCATGAAAAATTACGATTTTGCCCCTATAGGATAAAAACTGAATATTTGTCGAAAAAAACACCATAACTCTTACACCGTATGTCAGAACACTTTGAAATTTCAATCTTATCACTAAAACAATGTGTGGAATCTACTATAAATATTTCAAGCAAAATTAAATTTCATGAAATATTACGATTTTGCCCCTATAGGATAAAAATTGAGTATTTGTCGAAAAATACACCATAACTCTTACACCGTTTGTCAGAACACTTTGAAATTTCAATCTTATCACTAAAATAATGTGTGGAATCTACTGTAAAAATTTCAAGCAAAATTAAATTTCATTAAAAATTACGATTTTGCCCCTATAGGATAAAAATTGAATATTAGTCGAAAAATACACCATAACTCTTACACCGTATGTCAGAAAACCTTGAAATTTCAATCTTATCACTAAAATAATGTGTGGAATCTACTGTAAAAATTTCAAGCAAAATTAAATTTCATGAAAAATTACGATTTTGCCCCTATAAGATAAAAATTGAGTATTTGTCGAAAAATACACCATAACTCTTATTCCGTTTGTCAGAACACTTTGAAATTTCAATCTTATCACTAAAATAATGTGTGGAATCTACTGTAAAAATTTCAAGCAAAATTAAATTTCATGAAATATTACGATTTTGCCCCTATAGGATAAAAATTGAGTATTTGTCGAAAAATACACCATAACTCTTACACCGTTGGTCAGAACACTTTGAAATTTCAATCTTATCACTAAAATAATGTGTGGAATCTACTATAAAAATTTCAAGCAAAATTAAATTACATAAAAAAATTACGATTTTGCCCCTATAGGATAAAAATTGAGTATTTGTCGAAAAATACACCATAACTCTTACACCGTTTGTGAGAACACTTTGAAATTTTAATCTTATCACTAAAATAATGTATGGAATCTACTGAAAAAATTTCTTGCACAATTAAATTTCATGAAAAATTACGATTTTGCCCATATAGGATAAAAATTCACTATTTGTCGAATAATACTCCATAACTCTTACACCGTTTGTCAAAACACTTTGAAATTTCAATATTATCAATAAAATAATGTGTGGAATCTACTGTAAAAATTTCAACCAAAATTAAATATCAGAAAAAAATTACGATTTTGCCCCTATAGGATAAAAATTGAGTATTTGTCGAAAAATACACCATAACTCTTACACCGTTTGTGAGAACACTTTGAAATTTTAATCTTATCACTAAAATAATGTATGGAATCTACTGTAAAAATTTCATGCACAATTAAATTTCATGAAAAATTACGATTTTGCCCTTATATGTTAAAAATTGAGTATTTGCCGAAAAATACACCATAACTCTTACACCGTTTGTCAGAACACTTTGAAATTTCAATATTATCCCTAAAAAAATGGGTGGAATCTACTGCAAAAATTTCAAGCAAAATAAAATTTCATGAAAAATTACGATTTTGCCCCTATAGGATAAAAACTGAGTATTTGTTGAAAAATACACCATAACTCTTACACCGTTTGTAAGAACACTTTGAAATTTGTATCTTATCACTAAAATAATGTCTGAAATCTACAATAAAAAATTCAACCAAAATTAAATTGCATGAAAAATTACGATTTTGCCCCTATAGGATAAAAACTGAATATTTGTCGAAACATACAACGTAACTCTTACACCGTTTGTCAGACCACTTTGAAATTTTAATCTTATCTCTAAAATAATGTGTGGAATCTACTGTAAAAATTTCAAACAAAATTAAATTTCATGAAAAATTATAATTTTGCCCCTATAGGATAAAAACTGAGTATTTGTCGAAAAATACACCATAACTCTTTCACAGTTTGTCTGAAAAGTTTGAAATTTAAATCTTATCACTAAAATAATGTGTGGAATCTACTGTAAAAATTTCAAGCAAAATTAAATTTCATGAAAAATTACGATTTTGCCCCTATAGCATAAAAACTTAGTATTTGTCGAAAAATACACCATAACTCTTACACCGTTTCTCAGAACACTTTGAAATTTGAATCTTATCATTAAAATAATGTGTGGAATCTACTGTAAAAATTTCAAGAAAAGTAAAATTTCATGAAAAATTACGATTTTGCCCCTATAGGATAAAAACTGAGTATTTGTTGAAAAATACACCATAACTCTTACACCGTTTGTAGGAACACTTTGAAATTTGTATCTTATCACTAAAATAATGTGTGGAATCTACAATAAAAATTTCAAGCAAAATTAAATTGCATGAAAAATTACGATTTTGCCCCTATAGGATAAAAACTGAATATTTGTCGAAAAAAACACCATAACTCTTACATCGTATGTCAGAACAGTTTGAAATTTTAATCTTATCACTAAAATAATGTTAGGAATCTACTGTAAAAATTTCAAGCAAAACTAAATTTCATGAAAAATTACGATTTTGCCCCTACAGGATAAAAACTGAGTATTTGTCGAAAAATACACCATAACTCTTACACCGTTTCTCAGAACACTTTGAAATTTTAATCATATCACTAAAATAATATGTGTAATCTACTGTAAAAATTTCAAGCAAAATTCAATTTCATGAAAAATTACGATTTTGTCCCTATAGGATAAAAACTGAGTATTTGTTGAAAAATACACTATAACTCTTACACCGTTTGTTAGAACACTTTGAAATTTGTATCTTATCACTAAAATAATGTGTGGAATCTACAATAAAAATTTCAAGCAAAAATAAATTGCATGAAAAATTACGATTTTGCCCCTATAGGATAAAAACTGAATATTTGTCGAAAAATACATCATAACTCTTACACCGTTTGTCAGAACACTTTGAAAATTCAATCTTATCACTAAAATAATGTGTGGAATCTACTGTAAAAATTTCATGCAAAATTAAATTTCATGAAAAATTACGATTTTGCCCTTGTAGGATAAAAATTGAGTATTTGTCGAAAAATACACCATAACTCTTACACCGTTTGTCAGAACACTTTGAAATTTCAATCTTATGACTAAAATAATGTGTGGAATCTATTGTAAAAATTTCAAGAAAAATTAAATTTCATGAAAAATTATGATTTTGCCCCTATAGGATAAAAACGGAGTATTTGTTGAAAAATACACCATAACTCTTACACCGTTTGTAGGAACACTTTGAAATTTGTATCTTATCACTAAAATAATGTGTGGAATCTACAATAAAAATTTCAAGCAAAATTAAATTGCATGAAAAATTACGATTTTGCCCCTATAGGATAAAAACTGAATATTTGTCGAAAAAAATACCATAACTCTTACACCGTATGTCAGAACACTTTGAAATTTCAATCTTATCACTAAAACAATGTGTGGAATCTACTCTAAATATTTCAAGCAAAATTAAATTTCATGAAATAATACGATTTTGCCCCTATAGGATAAAAATTGAGTATTTGTCGAAAAATACACCATAACTCTTACACCGTTTGTCAGAACACTTTGAAATTTCAATCTTATCACTAAAATAATGTGTGGAATCTACTGTAAAAATTTCAAGCAAAATTAAATTTCATTAAAAATTACGATTTTGCCCCTATAGGATAAAAATTGAATATTAGTCGAAAAATACACCATAACTCTTACACCGTATGTCAGAACACCTTGAAATTTCAATCTTATCACTAAAATAATGTGTGGAATCTACTGTAAAAATTTCAAGCAAAATTAAATTTCATGAAAAATTACGATTTTGCCCCTATAAGATAAAAATTGAGTATTTGTCGAAAAATACACCATAACTCTTATTCCGTTTGTCAGAACACTTTGAAATTTCAATCTTATCACTAAAATAATGTGTGGAATCTACTGTAAAAATTTCAAGCAAAATTAAATTTCATGAAAAATTACGATTTTGCCCCTACAGGATAAAAATTGAATATTTGTCGAAAAATACACCATAACTCTTACACCATTTTTCAGAACACTTTGAAATTTCAATCTTATCACTAAAATAATGTGTGGAATCTACTGTAAAAATTTCATGCAAAATTAAATTTCATGAAAAATTACGATTTTGCCCCTATAGGATAAAAATTGAGTATTTGTCGAAAAATACACCATAACTCTTACACCGTATGTCAGAACACTTTGAAATTTCAATCTTATGACTGAAATAATGCGTGGAATCTACTGTAAAAATTTGAAGCAAAATTAAATTTTACGAAAAATTACGGTTTTGCCCCTATTGGAAAAAATTGTGTATATGTCGAAAAATATACCATAACTCTTACACCGTTTGTCTGATGACTTTGAAACTTCAATCTTATCACTAAAATAATATGTGGAATCTACTGTAAAAATTTCAAGCAAAATTAAATTTCATTAAAAATTACGATTTTGCCCTTATAGGATAAAAATTGAGTATTTGTCGAAAAATACACCATAACTCTTAACTCGTTTGTCAGAACACTTTGAAATTTCAATCTTATCACTAAAATAATGTTCGAAATCTACTGTAAAAATTTCAAGCAAAATTAAATTTCATGAAAATTTACGATTTTGCCCCTACAGGATAAAAATTGAGTATTTGTCGAAAAATACACCATAACTCTTACACCGTATGTCAGAACACTTTGAAATTTCAATCTTATCACTAAAATAATGTGTGGAATCTACTGCAAAAATTTCAAGTAAAAATAAATTTTTTGAAAAATTACGATTGCCCCTATACTATAAAAATTGAGTATTTGTCGAAAAATATACCATAACTCTTACACCGTTTGTCTGATGACTTTGAAACTTCAATCTTATCACTAAAATAATGTATGGAATCTACTGTAAAAATTTCAAGCAAAATTAAATTTCATGAAAAATTACGATTTTGCCCCTATAGGATAAAAATTGAGTATTTGTCGAAAAATACACCATAACTCTTACCCCGTTTGTCAGAACACTTTGAAATTTCAATATTATCACTAAAATAATGTGTGAAATCTACTGTAAAAATTTCAAGCAAAATTAAATTTCATGAAAAATTACGATTTTGCCCCTATAGGATAAAAATTGAGTATTTGTCGAAAAATACATCATAACTCTTACACCGTTTGTAAGAAAACTTTGAAATTTGTATCTTATCACTAAAATAATGTGTGGAATCTACTGTAAAAATTTCAAGCAAAATTAAATTTCATGAAAAATTACGATTTTGCCCCTATAGGATAAAAACTGAATATTTGTCGAAAAATACACCATCACTCATACACAGTTTGTCTGAAAACTTTGAAATTTAAATCTTATCACTAAAATAATGCGTGGAATCTACTGTAAAAATTTCAAGCAAAATTAAATTTCATGAAAAATTATGATTTTGCCCCTATAGGATAAAAATTGAGTATTTGTCGAAAAATACACCATAACTCTTACCCCGTTTGTCAGAACACTTTGAAATTTCAATCTTATCACTAAAATAATGTGTGAAATCTACTGTAAAAATTTCAAGCAAAATTAAATTTCATGAAAAATTACAATTTTGCCCCTATAGGAAAAAAATTGAGTATTTGTCGAAAAATACATCATAACTCTTACACCGTTTGTAATAAAACTTTGAAATTTGTATCTTATTACTAAAATAATGTGTGGAATCTACTGTAAAAATTTCAAGCAAAATTAAATTTCATGAAAAATTATGATTTTGCCCCATAGGATAAAAACTGAGTATTTGTCAAAAAATACACCATAACTCTTACACCGTTTCTCAGAACACTTTGAAATTTGAATCTTATCACTAATATAATATGTGTAATCTACTGTAAAAATTTCAAGCAAAATTAAATTTCATGAAAATTTTTGATTTTGCCCCTATAGGATAAAAACTGAGTATTTGTTGAAAAATACACCATAACTCTTACACCGTTTGTAAGAACACTTTGAAATTTGTATCTTATCACTAAAATAATGTGTGGAATCTACAATAAAAATATCAAGCAAAATTAAATTGCATGAAAAATTACGATTTTGCCCCTATAGGATAAAAACTGAATATTTGTTGAAAAATACACCATAACTCTTACACCGTTTGTCAGAACACTTTGAAATTTGAATCTTATCACTAAAATAATGTGTGGAATTAGGTCTTGGGCATATTAGACAATTATTTGGACAACCAGGAAATCTAGAGCAAACTTCTGATTCTCTTAAATTTGTTGGAATAGGAATATGATATAGGAATATGAAAACGCCAATCATATTCCTATTCCAACAAATTTAAGAGAATCAGAAGTTTGCTCTAGATTTCCTGGTTGTCCAAATAATTGTCTAATATGCCCAAGACATCCATTTTGCTACCGCTCCCCTTTTGGTATCAGAGCCACTGGAAGAGTAGAAGATATACAGTTTGATTTAGAAATAAGATTTTTAGTTCAAATGACATTAGAAAAATTTATTGATATTTATATCAAATTGGTATTTCATATACTAGTAAGTATACTACGTTGGTAAGCGTAAGACGGTTGGTAAGCCCAGAAGGAAAAGGGTGTTCCACACAGTGTTTCAGTTTTTTGATTTTATGACTCAAAAGACTGAAAAATCAAAGTCTTCTGAAGAATCAAATTCGGATCCATTTGGAGGTCCGTTGGGTCAAGACCCTCTTGATTTCTAGATGTAAATTTCAAAGTTGTAATAGATAGGAACAAAATTGTAATAGTTAGTTTTCATTTCAAAAGGCTGGTGAGAAGGTATGACTCAGCATCAAACAAAATGGTGGACGGCAAAATCAAAAGTGGATAATTTTCACTTTCAGAAAAGAAGGACAAATTGTCAAAGACTGTTGAAGATGCTCAAAATGTCAAAAGTTGCGGCCAAAAGACTTTAAAGATTGCAAAAAGACAAAGAAGAATGTGATATTTCATCCAATCAAAGCTGCCGACACTTCAAATTCAGAGACAAAATGGAAATTCAAATCAAATGCAAATGGAGATGGAAATTGAAGACAAATGTAATGTAAATTCAAATTTAGAATTCTCTATAAATAGGTTCAAAATTGTAAGAGAAACTCACGCTTGAGTTTGCTCGCCCATTCTATCTATCTTAAATCAAAAACTTTTGATAATAAAAGATGAAGGACAAATCATTTATTAATAAAATATTCAGCAAAGGTTTGAAAACCTTTGAGAACAGAATTTAGGAGAATTTATTAAGGGCAAATCATTTATTAATAAAGTCTGAACTTTAAATTCAGCATGAAAATTAAGCAGTTTTTTAAAATTTCGGAGGTTTGAGTTTTTTGCAAAGGTTTGAAAACCTTTGAGAACAGAATTTGGGAGAATGGATGATTCAGAACCCATTCTTTTCCACCATTCATAAAACCAAATGGGGAAAGTAGTTTGGCAGGAAATATGAAATGTGAAGAACCAAGAATGGTAGTTTGGAGTGATATAGAAAGTTCTATACCACGCTTCTTTGTAGTCAATATAATTGTATTCTTTTGGAAGGAATCTGACTGAAAATGGTTTCTAATAATTAAACTTACCCCATTTGGATAAGCTTAGAACTTGTTTAATTATGCATTTTGAATAAATGATTTGTCCTTCATCATTTCTTTTGTGGACAATCTCAACAGAATTTGTATCAATGAGAATTAGTTCATAAAACTTTTGAGTTTTTTTGAAAATCATTTGTTTCCCAATATTGGGATGTTGGAAATCTGTTTTTGATAAAATCTTTGATTTGTAACTCTTTAGGAAATTCAGAGAAAGGAGTCATTCCAATCTCATCAACCCATGCTTTTGTAATATATTTGTGCTCCTCAATCTGAGGCTGATTTGGAATGATAATATTAGTTGGTCTTGATGGTGTTTGAGGAAGGGTAGCTAGAATTGATTTATAAGGAATTTCTGGAGGATTTTGTAAGGGAGAAAATCTATTTGGGCTACGAATTTGGGATGAAGGTAGTCTAGGAAAATTTTGAGGTAAAGGAGTCAAAGTTCGATTTGGAAAAAAAAATTGAATTTCTTTTGAATCTGGGAGTTCATAGTCTTTCAAAGACTGAGGCTTTGCCTTGTTGTCCATCATTTGAAATTTAAATTTGTTATTTAAAACCTTGTAAAAATTCTCTTGTTAGAAAGTCTGGTAGAGAATTATTTTCTCCTTTAATAAATTCAATATCAAAATAAAAGACTGACAAAATAGCTTGCCATCTTGCAAATATTTGTTTTGAAACAATATTTTGAACATCTTTTTGTAAAACTTCTTTTGCAGATTTACAATCAATTCTTAAAAGAAATTTTTTATTGTATAAATCATCTTGAAATTTAGAAATGCATAATACAATACTTAGAATCTCTTTCTTTATTGTTGAATAGTTCTTTTGAGCTCATTCCAAATTCCTGAATGAAATCTTACTAATTGTTCTTTTGAATCAATTTCTTGTTTTAGTATACCTCCATAACTAATATCAGAGGCATCTGTTTCTACAATCATTTTGGCCTTAGGGTTTGGAATTCCTAGGAATAGGTGTTTTTCTGCATCTACTTGCAATAAATTATTTTATTATCACTGATTAGGTATATTTAGAAGGTTTTAAAAGTCTTCTCTTCCACAAAAAGTCATTATGATGGTTCATCAATAACAGAATGGAATATAGATGGTAAAACTGAATATGAAATTTTAAATACTTTACAAGAAATGGGAATGTCAAAAATGGCTTATAGATTACAAGGTCATTCGGAACAAATTGCATGTAAATTAATTGTCCAGGGATTTACTGGCCAATTAAAAATTTGGTGGGATAATGCATTAGATATTAATACAAAAGTTGATATAATAAATCATACTAGAGAAGTAGATGATGATAATGGTGATACAAATATTGAAAATGATTCATGTGATTTCTTAATAGTTACTATATCAATGTATTTTATAGGAAATCCAAAAGAAGAGTTTAATTCATCAAAAATAATATTAACAAATTTAAGATGTCCTACATTATCTGATTACAGATGGTATAAGAATGTTTTCCTTACTCAAATTCTTAGAAGAGAAGACTGTAATATGTCTTTCTAGAAAGAGAGATTTATTATGGGACTTCCAAGGTTATTTGCTGAAAGAATACTTCAAAAACTTAAAAGTGAAATAGGAACAGATGATATACCCTTTAATAATATGACATACGGCCAACTCTTTGCTTTCATAAAGAAAGAAGGATTATCTTTATGTTCAGAACTCAAATTACAAGCAAAGTATAGATCTGAAAAGAATAATACAAGAAAAGAATTAGGATGTTTTATATAGAGATGAAATAAGAAAAATTTGAGTAAGAAATTCAGAAAGCATAAATGGCAAATTCAGATTAATTGTAATAGACTGAAATTCTCCCAAATTCTGTAATATACCATTCATGCAATATCTTAAATTTCGAAGAGACGCTTTTGCTGTGGAGAATGATCTTCCACACTAGTCTCCTTTGCTTTTTCTTTTCCTTTTTCTTTTGATTTTTGTTTTTGTTGTGAAGATGAAACTTCACCAGTCTCCGGATTGAATCTGATTTTGTTGCCAGTTTGTAGAAAATGTTTGATAGCAGCTTCTAAGCAAATATCTTGTTGGAAAATTTATCAGAGCAAATTCCTGTCAAGAATTAGGATGTTTTATTAATAAATGATTTGTCCTTCATCTTTTATTATACCATTGGCTCTGATACCAAAAGGGGAGCGGTAGCAAAATGGAGGTCTTGGGCATATTAGACAATTATTTGGAGAAAATGTATCACTGAGAAAATCCTAATATTTATGAATTCTAAATCAAACTGTATATTTTCTACTCTTCCAGTGGCTCTGATACCAAAAGGGGAGCGGTAGCAAAATGGAGGTCTTGGGCATATTAGACAATTATTTGGACAACCAGGAAATCTAGAGCAAACTTCTGATTCTCTTAAATTTGTTGGAATAGGAATATGAAAACGCCAATTTAATGTTTGATATCTAATTAATTCTTCAATAGAAATATTAATTAAATTAAAAATATTATAATCCATTATATTTTCAAATTGATCTTCATCAGAGATTTCAAATACTATATTATAACATGCTTTGTAAACTCTTAAAATAAGAAAAATTTGAGTAAGAAATTCAGAAAGCATAATTAAAGAAATGTAGAAGATGAGAGAATATGAAAATTTTATAACTTACAAATTATGATGACAACTTGTAGTTTATAGGCTGAGGGTTTGAACAGGAAGCTCAAGCTTCAGAGGGATTTAAGATAGATAGAATGTGCGAGCAAACTCAAGCGTGAGTTTCTCTTACAATTTTGAACCTATTTATAGAGAATTCTAAATTTGAATTTACATTACATTTGTCTTCAATTTCCATCTACATTTGCATCTTTTTCATTAAAATCTTTTTCATAAGGAAGATCAATAATATGATTTTTTCTTTCCCAAAATGCATTGGGAAGATCACTGCAAATATTATCTAAATATTTTTTCTCTATTTCCTTTATTTGTTTTATTATCCTTTCATCTTTTAATTGTTCCTCTATTCTTTTATATTCTATTTCTTCTCTTAAGAAATTAATTTGTCTTTTCTTATCATAAATATTATTTATCTGTTTATATATAGAAGAATTTTGTAATAATACTATTTCTTTCATTTCAATAGGATTAATAAAATTAAATTCTATTATTTTCCCATGAATTTTTGTTTTAATTCCTTTATTATTAACTTGAAAAGGATAAACTTGTGTTAAAAATGGTGTTCCTAAAATAATATTTTGTGAAATATCTTTTACCAAAGTAAAAGTATTCTTAAAACAATAACCATTATTACATATGTGTGCTTTTGATAATTTATATCTAATAAATTCCTGAATGAAATCTTACTAATTGTTCTTTTGAATCAATTTCTTATTTTAGTATACCTCCATAACCAATATCAGAGGCATCTATTTCTACAATCATTTTGGCCTTAGGGTTTGGAATTCCTAGGAATGGTAATGACTTAATTTTTTGTTTAATATCTTTAACTATTTCTGTATGTTCATTCGTCCAACTCAGATTGAGGAGCACAAATATATTACAAAAGCATGGGTTGATGAGATTGGAATGACTCCTTTCTCTGAATTTCCTAAAGAGTTACAAATCAAAGATTTTATCAAAAACAGATTTCCAACATCCCAATATTGGGAAACAAATGATTTTCAAAAAACTCAAAAGTTTTATGAACTAATTCTCATTGATACAAATTCTGTTGAGATTGTCCACAAAAGAAATGATGAAGGACAAATCATTTATTCAAAATGCATAATTAAACAAGTTCTAAGCTTATCCCAATGGGGTAAGTTTACTGATTATAAACCATTTTCAATCAGATTCCTTCCAAAAGAATACAATTATATTGACTACAAAGAAGAGTGGTATAGAACTTTCTATACTATGAACTCCCAAATTCAAAAGAAAATCAATTTTTTTCTCCAAATAGAACTTTGACTCCTTTACCTCAAAATTTTCCTAGACTACCTTCATCCCAAATTCGTAGCCCAAATAGATTTTCTCCCTTACAAAATCCTCCAAAAATTCCTTATAAATCAATTCTAGCTACCCTTCCTCAAACACCACCAAGACCAACTAATATTATCATTCCAAATCAGCCTCAGATTGAGGAGCACAAATATATTACAAAAGCATGGGTTGATTAGATTGGAATGACTCCTTTCTCTGAATTTCCTAAAGAGTTACAAATCAAAGATTTTATCAAAAACAGATTTCCAACATCCCAATATCTGGAGTTTATAATAATTATAACCTCTCCATTACTAGTTAAAGAAATCAAAAATAAAGAAGAAGACTCTGATTTAGTAGAAGAAGAGTCAAAAACTTCGGAATATAGTAATAGTGATACAGATAATAATAAAAAAGATGTATGTGGTATATGTGTAATAACAAAAGAAAAGAAAAGTATAATATTTGATCTAATTCAACAAATTCAGGATCAAGATATTTAGAAAGAATATTTAAATAAATTAAAAGATGAAAGGATAATAAAACAAATAAAGGAAATAGAGAAAAAATATTTAGATAATATTTACAGTGATCTTCCCAATGCATTTTGGGAAAGAAAAAATCATATTATTGATCTTCCTTATGAAAAAGATTTTAATGAAAAAGATATTCCTACAAAAGCTAGGCCTATTCAGATGAATCAAGAATATTTAAAAATATGTCAAGAAGAAATAAAAGATTTGTTAAAGAAAAATTTAATTAGACCTTCCAAATCTCCTTGGAGTTGTTCTGCTTTTTATGTTATGAAGCAGTCAGAATTAGAACGAGGAGTACCAAGATTAGTTATTAATTATAAACCTTTAAACAAAGTTTTACAGTGGATTAGGTATCCTATACCCAATAAAAGAGATCTAATTAATAGATTATATAATGCTAAGAGATTTATTATGGGACTTCCAAGGTTATTTGCTGAAAGAATACTTCAAAAACTTAAAAGTAAAATAGGAACAGATGATATACCCTTTAATAATATGACATACGGCCAACTCTTTGCTTTCATAATTGATTTATAAGGAATTTCTGGAGGATTTTGTAAGGGAGAAAATCTATTTGGGCTACGAATTTGGGATGAAGGTAGTCTAGGAAAATTTTGAGGTAAAGGAGTCAAAGTTCGATTTGGAGAAAAAAATTGAATTTCTTTTGAATCATTACAATATATTGGTCCATTACATATATTTGTTTGAATCATTGATAATAAAGATGTTTTGTATTTTATTAGTCTTTTGTCTCTTAAGGCTAAATATATTGGCAAATCAACTCCTATATGAACTAAGGGTTTGACTGCAACTTGAACTAATCCTATATGCAAATAATTATAATTTTTCTTAATATATTTTTGAATCGTATTAATATTTAATAATTTTATACTTTGTGATTCTTCTTGAATAGACAGAGTTTCTTCATGTGTTTTGACTGAAAAAGCTATTTTGAAATCTGTTAATCCTATTTGGTAAATATTTTCTATCTGTTCTTGTGGTATAGTCCAGTTTGAATAATCTATAGGTATATGTCTTTCATTACTTTGTATTATATTATCTTGTCTATTAGTTCCTAAACCACTATTTGTAGTAATAGATCTACCATTTGATCTGAATAAGTTTCTTAGTTGTACTGCCATTATCAAATTTATTAATATTTTCTCTCCTTGGTATCTTCTATACAAGTAAGGCTACGGGAACACTGCGTGGAACACCCTTTTCCTTCTGGGCTTACCAACCGTCTTACGCTTACCAACGTAGTATACTTACTAGTATATTAAATACCAATTTGATATAAATATCAATAAATTTTTCTAATGTCATTTGAACTAAAAATCTTATTTCTAAATCAAACTGTATATCTTCTACTCTTCCAGTGGCTCAGATACCAAAAGGGGAGCGGTAGCAAAATGGAGGTCTTGGGCATATTAGACAATTATTTGGACAACCAGGAAATCTAGAGCAAACTTCTTGCCATCTTGCAAATATTTGTTATGAAGCAGTCAGAATTAGAACGAGGAGTACCATTTTTATCCTATAGGGGCAAAATCGTAATTTTTCATGAAATTTAATTTTGCTTGGAATTTTTACAGTAGATTCCACACATTATTTTAGTGATAAGATTTAAATTTCAAAATTTTCTGACAAACGGTTTAAGAGTTATGATGTATTTTTCGACAAATACTCAATTTTTATCCTATAGGGGCAAAATCGTAATTTTTCATGAAATTTAATTTTGCATGAAATTTTTACAGTAGATTACACACATTATTTTAGTCAAATTCAGAGACAAAATGGAAATTCAAATCAAATGCAAATGGAGATGGAAATTGAAGACAAATGTAATGTAAATTCAAATTTAGAATTCTCTATAAATAGGTTCAAAATTGTAAGAGAAACTCACGCTTGAGTTTGCTCGCCCATTCTATCTATCTTAAATCCCTCTGAAGCTTGAGCTTCCTGTTCAAACCCTCAGCCTGTAAACTACAAGTTGTCATCATAATTTGTAAGTTATAAAATTTTCATATCCTCTCATCTTCTACATTTCTTTAATTATGCTTTCTGAATTTCTTACTCAAATTTTTCTTATTTTAAGAGTTTACAAAGCATGTTATAATATAGTATTTGGAATCTCTGATGAAGATCAATTTGAAAATATAATGGATTATAATATTTTTAATTTAATTAATATTTCTATTAAAGAATTAATTAGATATCAAACATTAAATTGGCGTTTTCATATTCCTATTCCAACAAATTTAAGAGAATCAGAAGTTTGCTCTAGATTTCCTGGTTGTCCAAATAATTGTCTAATATGCCCAAGACCTCCATTTTGCTACCGCTCCCCTTTTGGTATCAGAGCCACTGGAAGAATAGAAGATATACAGTTTGATTTAGAAATAAGATTTTTAGTTCAAATGACATTAGAAAAATATATTGATATTTATATCAAATTGGTATTTAATATACTAGTAAGTATACTACGTTGGTAAGCGTAAGATGGTTGGTAAGCCCAGAAGGAAAAGCGTGTTCCACGCAGTGTTCCCGTAGCCTTACTTGTATAGAAGATAGCAAGGAGAGAAAATATTAATAAATTTGATAATGGCAGTACAACAAAGAAACTTATTCAGATCAAATGGTAGATCTATTACTACAAATAGTGGTTTAGGAACTAAAAGACAAGATAATATAATACAAAGTAATGAAAGACATATACCTATAGATTATTCAAAATGTAATAAATCTTCTAAGTATTTGTAATATTGTTTCATATGTTCATTGGGACAAAACATCTATAACTATGTTCATTGGGACAAAACATCCTAGTTCATATCTAATATAATTACATTTCATCAAAAATAATATTAACAAATTTAAGATGTCCTACATTATCTGATTACAGATAGTATAAGGGTGTTTTCCTTACTCAAATTCTTAGAAGAGAAGAGTGTAATTTGTCTTTCTGGAAAGAGAGATTTTTTATGGGACTTCCAAGGTTATTTTCTGAAAGAATACTTCAAAAACATAAAAGTGAAATAGGAACAGATGATATACCCTTTAATAATATGACATACGGCCAACTCTTTGCTTTCATAAAGAAAGAAGGATTAGCTTTATGTTCAGAACTCTAATTACAAGCAAAGTATAGATCTGATAAGAATAATACAAGAAAATAATTAGGATGTTTTTATGAAACATTTGGATTAATGAAAATAGAACCTCCTTCAATAACATATAAAAAGAAAATTAGAAAATTTAAAAGATTTAAAGAATATGAAGAAAAACCTAGATATAAAAAATATAAAAGAAATAAAGAATATAAATCAAAGAATAAATATAGAGGAAAATCTAATAATAATAATAGACCAATATTATGTTGGACTTGTAATAAACCAGGACATACTGCAGAGAGTTTCTCTTACAATTTTGAACCTATTTATAGAGAATTCAAAATTTGAATTTACATTACATTTGTCTTCAATTTCCATCTCCATTTGCATTTGATTTGAATTTCCATTTTGTCTCTGAATTTGAAGTGTCGGCAGCTTTGATTGGATGAAATATCACATTCTTCTTTGTCTTTTTACAATCTTTAAAGACTTTTGGACACAACTATTCACATTTTGAGCATCTTCAACAGTCTTTGACAATTTGTCCTTCTTTTCTGAAAGTGAAAATTATCCACTTTCGATTTATAATATTTTTTATCTGTTCATGGTGTATTATTCGACAAATACTCAGTTTTTATCCTATAGGGGCAAAATCGTAATTTTTCATGATATTAAATTTTGTTTGAAATTTTAACAGTAGATTCCACACATTATTTAAGTGGTAAGCTACGAATTTCAAAGAGTTCTGACAAACGGTGTAAGAGTTATGGTGCATATTTTGACAAATACTCAGTTTTTATCCTATAGGGGCAAAATCGTAATTTTTCATGATATTTAATTTTACTTGAAATTTTAACAGTAGATTCCACACATTATTTAAGCGGTAAGCTAAGAATTTCAAAGAGTTCTGACAAACGGTGTAAGAGTTATGGCGTATTTTTAGACAAATACTCAGTTTTTATCCTATAGGGGCAAAATCGTAATTTTTCATGATATTTAATTTTACTTGAAATTTTAACAGTAGATTCCACACATTATTTAAGCGGTAAGCTAAGAATTTCAAAGAGTTCTGACAAACGGTGTAAGAGTTATGGCGTATTTTTCGACAAATACTCAGTTTTTATCCTATAGGGGTAAAATCGTAATTTTTCATGATATTAAATTTTGCTTGAAATTTTAACAGTAGATTCCACTCATTATTTAAGAGGTAAGCTAAGAATTTCAAAGAGTTCTGACAAACGGTGTAAGAGTTATGGTGTATTTTTCGACAAATACTCGGTTTTTATCCTATAGGGGCAAAATCATAATTTTTCATGATATTTAATTTTGCTTGAAATTTTTACAGTAGATTTCACACATTATTTTAGCTATAAGATACGAATTTCAAAGAGTTCTGACAAACGGTGTAAGAGTTATGGTGTATTTTTCGACAAATAATCAGTTTTTATCCTATAGGGTCAAAATTATAATTTTTCATGATATTAAATTTTGCTTGAAATTTTAACAGTAGATTACACACATTAGTTAAGTGGTAAGCTACGAATTTCAAAGAGTTCTGACAAACGGTGTAAGAGTTATGGTGTATTTTTCGACAAATACTCAGTTTTTATCCAATAAGGGCAAAATCGTAATTTTTCATGATATTTAATTTTGCTTGAATTTTTTACAGTAGATTCCACACATTATTTTCGCTATAAGCTACGATTTTCATAGATTCTGACAAACGGTGTAAGAGTTATGGTGTATTTTTTGACAAATACTCAGTTTTTATCCTATAGGGGGAAAATCGTATTTTTTCATGATATTTAATTTTGCATGAAATTTTTAAAGTAGATTCCACACATTATTTTAGCTATAAGCTACGAATTTCAAAGAGTTCTGACAAACGGTGTAAGAGTTATGGTGTATTTTTCGACAAATACTCAGTTTTTATCCAATAAGGGCAAAATCGTAATTTTCATGATATTTAATTTTGCTTGAAATTTTTACAGTAGATTCAACACATTATTTTAGTGATAAGCTTCGAATTTCAAAGAATTCTGCAAACGGTGTAAGTGTTATGGTGTATTTTTTGACAAATACTCAGTTTTTATCCTAGAGGGGTAAAATCGTAATTTTTCATGATATTTAAATTTTCATGAAATTTTTACAGTAGATTCCACACATTCTTTTAGTGATAAGAGAATTTCAAAGAGTTATGACAAACAGTGTAAAAGTTATGGTGTATTTTTTGACAAATACTCAGTTTTTATCCAATAGGGGCAAAATCGTAATTGTTCATGATATTTAATTTTTCTTGAAATTTTTATAGTAGATTCCACACATTATTTTAGCTATAAATACAAATTTCAAAGAGTTCTGACAAACGGTGTAAGAGTTATGGTGTATTTTTCGGCAAATACACAGTTTTTATCTTATAGGGGGAAAATCGTAATTTTTCATGATATTTAATTTTGCTTCAAATTTTTAAAGTAGATTCCACACATTATTTTAGCTATATGCTGCGAATTTCAAAGAGTTCTGACAAACGGTTTAGGAGTTATGGTGTATTTTTCGACAAATACTCAGTTTTTATCTTATAGGGGCAAAATCGTAATTTTTAATAATATTTAATATTGCTTGAAATTTTTACAGTAGATTACACACATTATTTTAGTGACAAGCTACGAATTTCAAAGAGTTCTGACTAACGGTGTAAGAGTTATGGTGTATTTTTCGACAAATACTCTATTTTTATCCTATAGGGGCAAAATAGTAATTTTCATGATATTTAATTTTGCTTGAAATTTTTACAGTAGATTCCATACATTATTTTAGTGATAAGCTATGAATTTCAAAGAGTTCTGACAAACGGTGTAAGAGTTATGGCGTATTTTTCGACAAATACTCAGTTTTTATCCTATAGGGGCAAAATCGTAATTTTTCATGATATTTAATTTTGCTTTAAATTTTAATAGTAGATTCCACACATTATTTAAGTGGTAAGTTATCAATTTCAAAGAGTTCTGACAAACGGTGTAAGAGCTATGGTGTATTTTTCGACAAATACTCAGTTTTTATCCAATAGGGGCAAAATCGTAATTTTTCATTATATTTAATTTTGCTTGAAATTTTTTACAGTAGATTCCACTCATTATTTTAGCTATAAGCCACGAATTTCAAAGAGTTCTGACAAACGGTGTAAGAGTTATGGTGTATTTTTCGAAAAATACTCAGTTTTTATCCTATAGGGGGAAAATCGTAATTTTTAATGATATTTAATTTTGCTTGAAATCTTTATAGTAGATTCCACACATTATTTTAGCTATAAGCTATGAATTTCAAAGAGTTCTGACAAACGGTGTAAGAGTTATGGTCTATTTTTCGAGAAATACTCAGTTTTTATCCTATAGGGGCAAAATCGTAATTTTTCATGATATTTAATTTTGCTTGAAATTTTTAAAGTAGATTCCACACATTATTTTAGTGATAAGCAAATTTCAAAGAGTTCTGACAAACGGTGTAAGAGTTATGGTGTATTTTTCGACAAATACTCAGTTTTTATCCTATAGGGGCAAAATCTTAATTTTTCATGATATTTAATTTTGCTTGAAATTTTTACAGTAGATTCCACACATTATTTTAGTGACAAGCTATGAATTTCAAATAGTTCTGACAAACGGTTTAAGAGTTATGGTGTATTTTTCGACAATACATAGTTTTTATCCTTTAGGGGCAAAATAGTAATTTTTCATGATATTTAATTTTGCTTGAAATTTTTACAGTAGATTCCACACATTATTTTAGTGATACGCTACAATTTCAAAGAGTTCTGACAAACGGTGTAAAAGTTATTGTGTATTTTTCGCCAAATACTCGATTTTTATCCTATAGGGGAAAAATCGTAATTTTTCATGATATCTAATTTTTCTTGAAATTTTTATAGTAGATTCCACACATTATTTTAGGTAAAAGCTACGAATTTCAAAGATTTCTAACAAACGGTGTAAGAGTTATGGTGTATTTTTCGACAAATACTCAATTTTAATGCTATAGAGGCAAAATCGTAATTTTTCATGATATTAAATTTTGCTGGAAATTTTAATAGTAGATTACACACATTATTTAAGTGGTAAGCTACAAATTTCAAAGAATTCTGACAAACGGTGTAAGAGTTATGGTGTATCTTTTGACAAATACTCAGTTTTTATCCTATCGGGGCAAAATCATAATTTTTCATGATATTTAATTTTGCTTGACCTTTTAACAGTAGATTCCACACATTATTTATGTGGTAAGCTAAGAATTTCAAAGTATTCTGACAAATGGTGTAAGAGTTATGGTGTATTTTTCGACAAATACTCAGTTTTTTTCCTAGAGTGGCAAAATCGTAATTTTTGATGATATTTAATTTTGCTTGAAATTTTTACAGTAGATTCCACTCATTATTTTAGTGATAAGCGAATTTCAAAGAGTTATGACATACAGTGTAAAAGTTATGGTGTATTTTTCGACAAATAATCGGTTTTTATCTTATAGGGGGAAAATCGTAATTTTTCATGATATTTAATTTTTCTTGAAATTTTTACAGTAGATTCCACACATTATTTTAGCTATATGCTGCGAATTTCAAAGAGTTCTAACAAACGGTGTAAGAGTTATGGTGTATTTTTCGACAAATACTCAGTTTTTATCTTATAGGGGCAAAATCGTAATTTTTAATAATATTTAATATTGCTTGAAATTTTTACAGTAGATTACACACATTATTTTAGTGACAAGCTATGAATTTCAAAGAGTTCTGACTAACGGTGTAAGAGTTATGGTGTATTTTTCGACAAATACTCAGTTTTTATCCTATAGGGGCAAAATTGTAATTTTCATGATATTTAATTTTGCTTGAAATTTTTACAGTAGATTCCATACATTATTTTAGAGATAAGCTATGAATTTCAAAGAGTTCTGACAAACGGTGTAAGAGTTATGGAGTATTTTTCGACAAATAATCGGTTTTTATCCTATAGGGGCAAAATCGTAATTTTCCTGATATTTATGTTTGCTTGAAATTTTTACAGTAGATTCCACAAATTATTTTTGCTATAAGCTACGAATTTTAAAGAGTTCTGACAAACGGTGTAAGAGTTATGGTGTATTTTTCGACAAATACTCAGTTTTTATCCAATAAGGGCAAAATCGTAATTTTTCATGATATTTAATTTTGCTTGAATTTTTTACAGTAGATTCCACACATTATTTTCGCTATAAGCTACGATTTTCATAGATTCTGACAAACGGTGTAAGAGTTATGGTGTATTTTTTGACAAATACTCAGTTTTTATCCTATAGGGGGAAAATCGTATTTTTTCATGATATTTAATTTTGCATGAAATTTTTAGAGTAGATTCCACACATTATTTTAGCTATAAGCTACGAATTTCAAAGAGTTCTGACAAACGGTGTAAGAGTTATGGTGTATTTTTCGACAAATACTCAGTTTTTATCCAATAAGGGCAAAATCGTAATTTTCATGATATTTAATTTTGCTTGAAATTTTTACAGTAGATTCAACACATTATTTTAGTGATAAGCTTCGAATTTCAAAGAATTCTGCAAACGGTGTAAGTGTTATGGTGTATTTTTCGACAAATACTCAGTTTTTATCCTAGAGGGGTAAAATCGTAATTTTTCATGATATTTAAATTTTCATGAAATTTTTACAGTAGATTCCACACATTCTTTTAGTGATAAGAGAATTTCAAAGAGTTATGACAAACAGTGTAAAAGTTATGGTGTATTTTTTGACAAATACTCAGTTTTTATCCAATAGGGGCAAAATCGTAATTGTTCATGATATTTAATTTTTCTTGAAATTTTTATAGTAGATTCCACACATTATTTTAGCTATAAATACAAATTTCAAAGAGTTCTGACAAACGGTGTAAGAGTTATGGTGTATTTTTCGGCAAATACACAGTTTTTATCTTATAGGGGGAAAATCGTAATTTTTCATGATATTTAATTTTGCTTCAAATTTTTAAAGTAGATTCCACACATTATTTTAGCTATATGCTGCGAATTTCAAAGAGTTCTGACAAACGGTTTAGGAGTTATGGTGTATTTTTCGACAAATACTCAGTTTTTATCTTATAGGGGCAAAATCGTAATTTTTAATAATATTTAATATTGCTTGAAATTTTTACAGTAGATTACACACATTATTTTAGTGACAAGCTACGAATTTCAAAGAGTTCTGACTAACGGTGTAAGAGTTATGGTGTATTTTTCGACAAATACTCTATTTTTATCCTATAGGGGCAAAATAGTAATTTTCATGATATTTAATTTTGCTTGAAATTTTTACAGTAGATTCCATACATTATTTTAGTGATAAGCTATGAATTTCAAAGAGTTCTGACAAACGGTGTAAGAGTTATGGCGTATTTTTCGACAAATACTCAGTTTTTATCCTATAGGGGCAAAATCGTAATTTTTCATGATATTTAATTTTGCTTTAAATTTTAATAGTAGATTCCACACATTATTTAAGTGGTAAGTTATCAATTTCAAAGAGTTCTGACAAACGGTGTAAGAGCTATGGTGTATTTTTCGACAAATACTCAGTTTTTATCCAATAGGGGCAAAATCGTAATTTTTCATTATATTTAATTTTGCTTGAAATTTTTTACAGTAGATTCCACTCATTATTTTAGCTATAAGCCACGAATTTCAAAGAGTTCTGACAAACGGTGTAAGAGTTATGGTGTATTTTTCGAAAAATACTCAGTTTTTATCCTATAGGGGGAAAATCGTAATTTTTAATGATATTTAATTTTGCTTGAAATCTTTATAGTAGATTCCACACATTATTTTAGCTATAAGCTATGAATTTCAAAGAGTTCTGACAAACGGTGTAAGAGTTATGGTCTATTTTTCGAGAAATACTCAGTTTTTATCCTATAGGGGCAAAATCGTAATTTTTCATGATATTTAATTTTGCTTGAAATTTTTAAAGTAGATTCCACACATTATTTTAGTGATAAGCAAATTTCAAAGAGTTCTGACAAACGGTGTAAGAGTTATGGTGTATTTTTCGACAAATACTCAGTTTTTATCCTATAGGGGCAAAATCTTAATTTTTCATGATATTTAATTTTGCTTGAAATTTTTACAGTAGATTCCACACATTATTTTAGTGACAAGCTATGAATTTCAAATAGTTCTGACAAACGGTTTAAGAGTTATGGTGTATTTTTCGACAATACATAGTTTGTATCCTTTAGGGGCAAAATAGTAATTTTTCATGATATTTAATTTTGCTTGAAATTTTTACAGTAGATTCCACACATTATTTTAGTGATACGCTACAATTTCAAAGAGTTCTGACAAACGGTGTAAAAGTTATTGTGTATTTTTCGCCAAATACTCGATTTTTATCCTATAGGGGAAAAATCGTAATTTTTCATGATATCTAATTTTTCTTGAAATTTTTATAGTAGATTCCACACATTATTTTAGGTAAAAGCTACGAATTTCAAAGATTTCTAACAAACGGTGTAAGAGTTATGGTGTATTTTTCGACAAATACTCAATTTTAATGCTATAGAGGCAAAATCGTAATTTTTCATGATATTAAATTTTGCTGGAAATTTTAATAGTAGATTACACACATTATTTAAGTGGTAAGCTACAAATTTCAAAGAATTCTGACAAACGGTGTAAGAGTTATGGTGTATCTTTTGACAAATACTCAGTTTTTATCCTATCGGGGCAAAATCATAATTTTTCATGATATTTAATTTTGCTTGACCTTTTAACAGTAGATTCCACACATTATTTATGTGGTAAGCTAAGAATTTCAAAGTATTCTGACAAATGGTGTAAGAGTTATGGTGTATTTTTCGACAAATACTCAGTTTTTTTCCTAGAGTGGCAAAATCGTAATTTTTGATGATATTTAATTTTGCTTGAAATTTTTACAGTAGATTCCACTCATTATTTTAGTGATAAGCGAATTTCAAAGAGTTATGACATACAGTGTAAAAGTTATGGTGTATTTTTCGACAAATAATCGGTTTTTATCTTATAGGGGGAAAATCGTAATTTTTCATGATATTTAATTTTGCTTCAAATTTTTACAGTAGATTCCACACATTATTTTAGCTATATGCTGCGAATTTCAAAGAGTTCTAACAAACGGTGTAAGAGTTATGGTGTATTTTTCGACAAATACTCAGTTTTTATCTTATAGGGGCAAAATCGTAATTTTTAATAATATTTAATATTGCTTGAAATTTTTACAGTAGATTACACACATTATTTTAGTGACAAGCTATGAATTTCAAAGAGTTCTGACTAACGGTGTAAGAGTTATGGTGTATTTTTCGACAAATACTCAGTTTTTATCCTATAGGGGCAAAATTGTAATTTTCATGATATTTAATTTTGCTTGAAATTTTTACAGTAGATTCCATACATTATTTTAGAGATAAGCTATGAATTTCAAAGAGTTCTGACAAACGGTGTAAGAGTTATGGAGTATTTTTCGACAAATAATCGGTTTTTATCCTATAGGGGCAAAATCGTAATTTTCCTGATATTTATGTTTGCTTGAAATTTTTACAGTAGATTCCACAAATTATTTTTGCTATAAGCTACGAATTTTAAAGAGTTCTGACAAACGGTGTAAGAGTTATGGTGTATTTTTCGACAAATACTCAGTTTTTATACTATAGGGGCAAAATCGTAATTTTTTATGATATTAAATTTTGCTTTAAATTTTAATAGTAGATTGCACACATTATTTAAGTGGTAAGCTATGAATTTCAAAGAGTTCTGACAAACGGTGTAAGAGTTATGGTGTATTTTTCGACAAATACTCAGTTTTTATCCAATAGGGGCAAAATCATAATTTTTCATGATATTTAATTTTTCTTGAAATTTTTACAGTAGATTCCACACATTATTTTAGCTATAAGCCACGAATTTCAAAGAGTTCTGACAAACGGTGTAAGAGTTATGGCTTATTTTTCGACAAATACTCAGTTTTTATCCTATAGGGGCAAAATCGTAATTTTTCATGATATTTAATTTTGCTTTAAATTTTAATAGTAGATTCCACACATTATTTAAGTGGTAAGCTATCAATTTCAAAGAGTTCTGACAAACGGTGTAAGAGCTATGGTGTATTTTTCGACAAATACTCAGTTTTTATCCAATAGGGGCAAAATCGTAATTTTTCATTATATTTAATTTTGCTTGAAATTTTTTACAGTAGATTCCACTCATTATTTTAGCTATAAGCCACGAATTTCAAAGAGTTCTGACAAACGGTGTAAGAGTTATGGTGTATTTTTCGAAAAATACTCAGTTTTTATCGTATAGGGGGAAAATCGTAATTTTTAATGATATTTAATTTTGCTTGAAATCTTTATAGTAGATTCCACACATTATTTTAGCTATAAGCTATGAATTTCAAAGAGTTCTGACAAACGGTGTAAGAGTTATGGTCTATTTTTCGAGAAATACTCAGTTTTTATCCTATAGGGGCCAAATCGTAATTTTTCATGATATTTAATTTTGCTTGAAATTTTTAAAGTAGATTCCACACATTATTTTAGCGATAAGCAAATTTCAAAGAGTTCTGACAAACGGTGTAAGAGTTATGGCGTATTTTTCGACAAATACTCAGTTTTTATCCTATAGGGGTAAAATCGTAATTTTTCATGATATTAAATTTTGCTTGAAATTTTAACAGTAGATTCCACTCATTATTTAAGAGGTAAGCTAAGAATTTCAAAGAGTTCTGACAAACGGTGTAAGAGTTATGGTGTATTTTTCGACAAATACTCGGTTTTTATCCTATAGGGGCAAAATCATAATTTTTCATGATATTTAATTTTGCTTGAAATTTTTACAGTAGATTTCACACATTAATTTAGCTATAAGATACGAATTTCAAAGAGTTCTGACAAACGGTGTAAGAGTTATGGTGTATTTTTCGACAAATAATCAGTTTTTATCCTATAGGGTCAAAATCATAATTTTTCATGATATTAAATTTTGCTTGAAATTTTAACAGTAGATTACACACATTAGTTAAGTGGTAAGCTACGAATTTCAAAGAGTTCTGACAAACGGTGTAAGAGTTATGGTGTATTTTTCGACAAATACTCAGTTTTTATCCAATAGGGGCAAAATCGTAATTTTTCATGATATTTAATTTTGCTTGAATTTTTTACAGTAGATTCCACACATTATTTTCGCTATAAGCTACGATTTTCATAGATTCTGACAAACGGTGTAAGAGTTATGGTGTATTTTTTGACAAATACTCAGTTTTTATCCTATAGGGGGAAAATCGTATTTTTTCATGATATTTAATCTTGCATGAAATTTTTAAAGTAGATTCCACACATTATTTTAGCTATAAGCTACGAATTTCAAAGAGTTCTGACAAACGGTGTAAGAGTTATGGTGTATTTTTCGACAAATACTCAGTTTTTATCCAATAAGGGCAAAATCGAAATTTTCATGATATTTAATTTTGCTTGAAATTTTTACAGTAGATTCAACACATTATTTTAGTGATAAGCTTCGAATTTCAAAGAATTCTGACAAACGGTGTAAGTGTTATGGTGTATTTTTCGACAAATACTCAGTTTTTATCCTAGAGGGGTAAAATCGTAATTTTTCATGATATTTAAATTTTCATGAAATTTTTACTGTAGATTCCACACATTCTTTTAGTGATAAGAGAATTTCAAAGAGTTATGACAAACAGTGTAAAAGTTATGGTGTATTTTTTGACAAATACTCAGTTTTTATCCAATAGGGGCAAAATCGTAATTGTTCATGATATTTAATTTTTCTTGAAATTTTTATAGTAGATTCCACACATTATTTTAGCTATAAATACAAATTTCAAAGAGTTCTGACAAACGGTGTAAGAGTTATGGTGTATTTTTCGGCAAATACACAGTTTTTATCTTATAGGGGGAAAATCGTAATTTTTCATGATATTTAATTTTGCTTCAAATTTTTAAAGTAGATTCCACACATTATTTTAGCTATATGCTGCGAATTTCAAAGAGTTCTGACAAACGGTTTAGGAGTTATGGTGTATTTTTCGACAAATACTCAGTTTTTATCTTATAGGGGCAAAATCGTAATTTTTAATAATATTTAATATTGCTTGAAATTTTTACAGTAGATTACACACATTATTTTAGTGACAAGCTACGAATTTCAAAGAGTTCTGACTAACGGTGTAAGAGTTATGGTGTATTTTTCGACAAATAATCAGTTTTTATCCTATAGGGTCAAAATCATAATTTTTCATGATATTAAATTTTGCTTGAAATTTTAACAGTAGATTACACACATTAGTTAAGTGGTAAGCTACGAATTTCAAAGAGTTCTGACAAACGGTGTAAGAGTTATGGTGTATTTTTCGACAAATACTCAGTTTTTATCCAATAGGGGCAAAATCGTAATTTTTCATGATATTTAATTTTGCTTGAATTTTTTACAGTAGATTCCACACATTATTTTCGCTATAAGCTACGATTTTCATAGATTCTGACAAACGGTGTAAGAGTTATGGTGTATTTTTTGACAAATACTCAGTTTTTATCCTATAGGGGGAAAATCGTATTTTTTCATGATATTTAATCTTGCATGAAATTTTTAAAGTAGATTCCACACATTATTTTAGCTATAAGCTACGAATTTCAAAGAGTTCTGACAAACGGTGTAAGAGTTATGGTGTATTTTTCGACAAATACTCAGTTTTTATCCAATAAGGGCAAAATCGAAATTTTCATGATATTTAATTTTGCTTGAAATTTTTACAGTAGATTCAACACATTATTTTAGTGATAAGCTTCGAATTTCAAAGAATTCTGACAAACGGTGTAAGTGTTATGGTGTATTTTTCGACAAATACTCAGTTTTTATCCTAGAGGGGTAAAATCGTAATTTTTCATGATATTTAAATTTTCATGAAATTTTTACTGTAGATTCCACACATTCTTTTAGTGATAAGAGAATTTCAAAGAGTTATGACAAACAGTGTAAAAGTTATGGTGTATTTTTTGACAAATACTCAGTTTTTATCCAATAGGGGCAAAATCGTAATTGTTCATGATATTTAATTTTTCTTGAAATTTTTATAGTAGATTCCACACATTATTTTAGCTATAAATACAAATTTCAAAGAGTTCTGACAAACGGTGTAAGAGTTATGGTGTATTTTTCGGCAAATACACAGTTTTTATCTTATAGGGGGAAAATCGTAATTTTTCATGATATTTAATTTTGCTTCAAATTTTTAAAGTAGATTCCACACATTATTTTAGCTATATGCTGCGAATTTCAAAGAGTTCTGACAAACGGTTTAGGAGTTATGGTGTATTTTTCGACAAATACTCAGTTTTTATCTTATAGGGGCAAAATCGTAATTTTTAATAATATTTAATATTGCTTGAAATTTTTACAGTAGATTACACACATTATTTTAGTGACAAGCTACGAATTTCAAAGAGTTCTGACTAACGGTGTAAGAGTTATGGTGTATTTTTCGACAAATACTCTATTTTTATACTATAGGGGCAAAATAGTAATTTTCATGATATTTAATTTTGCTTGAAATTTTTACAGTAGATTCCATACATTATTTTAGTGATAAGCTATGAATTTCAAAGAGTTCTGACAAACGGTGTAAGAGTTATGGCGTATTTTTCGACAAATACTCAGTTTTTATCCTATAGGGGCAAAATCGTAATTTTTCATGATATTTAATTTTGCTTTAAATTTTAATCGTAGATTCCACACATTATTTAAGTGGTAAGCTATCAATTTCAAAGAGTTCTGACAAACGGTGTAAGAGCTATGGTGTATTTTTCGACAAATACTCAGTTTTTATCCAATAGGGGCAAAATCGTAATTTTTCATTATATTTAATTTTGCTTGAAATTTTTTACAGTAGATTCCACTCATTATTTTAGCTATAAGCCACGAATTTCAAAGAGTTCTGACAAACGGTGTAAGAGTTATGGTGTATTTTTCGAAAAATACTCAGTTTTTAT